>BHFT01065575.1:61026-106113 GCA_004320025.1 Laticauda laticaudata | reverse complement strand
CCGAAATTTTGCTCATCCGCTGTGTCCTTTTTGCATACGTTTTGCATCCGTCGGCCAGTGGGACCTAGCCTTAAGTGATTGTAAATTTAGATATTTAATTTACTCAGTTGTACTATACTTTTTGGGGGTGAATTGTGGTTTTATATTTTTTTATAAACTGCTAAGGTGACTTTGATAGGAAGCATGTAAAATATAAAAAATAAGGAAAATAAGGGCAACCTGATAGTTTCTTTTACGTAGGACTAAAACTCTATAATTTACCCTCATTTTTGTATGTTGTTTCTTGTTCTCTTAATAAGATCTGTGCATCTAGCCTCCTCATGAAAAATAAACTCAGTTTTATTGGAAAATCATTTGTTTGGTTCGTGCATTTTCTTCTTTCCCGACAGTGTCTTAGGCTTGGCTTTACCTACTAGATGAAGAAGGCCTGGTCAAAGAATCATGGGATAATCTGTGCCATATTGAGCAGTATTGGTTGGGTCTCCAAATTCTGCTTTTATTGGGGTTTTTTCTAGTTTTTATTATTGTGAGCCACCCAAAGTGATGGTGCATAATACGAACAGAAATATAATTCAAGAAACAAATACATAAATAGAATTGCTTAGGAATAATAGAGTGCCTTTCAAGAGGCACAGAGATGTAGAAACTTCCATTACCATAACATTTTAATTATTTTTTAAGGCAAATAACCTGCCTGGTTATGCTGCAGGATGCTTGTCCATCATGTAAACTCTGATGGTATCCTTAGTGTAAAACTGGATTTCATTTAGGGTGCTCTGGGATGTTCGGAGCTTGGAGTCATAATTAGTAATTGTAGCCTGTCATTTTTGTTAGCATTCTGGTTGTTGTTGCTGCTACTGCAAATTCTTTGAAGATGATCTCACACAATTTGTAATCCTTTGGAGGGCAGGTGCATCTTTTCCAGCTTCCACACGTATACTCAAATGTAAAATCTGGGCTTGAAGGATTTTTAAATTCAGAATTTGATTTTCAGTCGAGCTTCAAAGACTGCTGTTTTTATTCCAGCCAGGACAGCAGGATATTCAGCATCCTGGGAAGAAGACTGATCAGCAGTCACGGCAGCTACAGGCAGCTTCCCAACTATTTATATCAAGTCTCTCCCCCTCCTCCATAGAAAGATCTCTTTTGAAAGCAGTTCAAAGATTCATTTGGTGTTTTGTCACTGGGCATCCGTGACAGAACATGATGGCTGAATCGGGAGCTTGCTTCCAGGGTCTTCCAGAGCTACAGCACAAAAGCCAATGGCTTCCTATATTGTGCTGGAAGCTATCTTTCAAAGTCAAGGAAGAGGCATAGGATGGTCTTTAGTCTCTCAATCAAGGACTCCCTTTGCAATATCCAACATGGTACATTCCAAAAGGACAAACTATGAAGTGCAACCCTGAAATAGCTTGGATAGTCAGATGCTTGAGGAAATCTGCTTCCCTTAATTTCATCATTCCTTTTGCCATGTGTGAAAGAAATGGCAAAAGAATGCCAGCTTTCTCTTGGTTTTTTCCTTCAATGGGTCCTGCCACCTTTAAAAAAAAAAGCACAGGCAGTGAATAGTATGTATTCACAAATGCAAGAATGTAGAATTTTTGATAGATAGATGATGATATAGATAAATGATAGATTGTATATAGATGACAGAGATGATGGGGGTGGGGGTGGGAAAAGAGAGAGAGAGAGACAGACAGACAATTTTGTTTGAGTTTGGAAGCTAGGCAGAATTAGCTGTGACCAGGAATATCAGAACAGCAGGCTGAATTAGGAATTTGGAAAAAAAAATATCAGGAGGCAACAACGAACTAAATCTGCATTGCTGCGTCACTTATTTGAGGGGGACTTTAGTTCCTTCAAAAAGCTTGAATTATGGAACTGTAGATGTTCATTCTCAGTAGTAGAAACTTGTAGTAACATCTGGAATCTCCTTTGTGAGATGGCAATAAACTTTCATCACCTCCCTGCAATTTGGCAGATTATCTGAGCATCAGCCTTACTTTTAGGCATTTCTCCTTATGCATTTACAAATGGGACTCTCTTTGGCTATGCTAAATAAACTGGACAAAGTCAACAAAACAAAATATACAAAAATTGCAGATTACCTTTTTTTACTGTAATCCCAGCCTTTAGGTTTGTTTATGGTCTATTGCACAGGTAGACCTAGAAAAACATGGTTTACATTTAAAGTTAAAGGTACTATATGTAGGTTGCTTAAATGAACTTCACTAGGAAGGGAGTCATGTTATGCTCTGAAAAATGAAGAGTTTCTGCCTTCTGAGACATGAACAGAATGGGTGAATATTATAGATAATGCAAATTCTTACTTCTGGAAACTTGCTTGCTGATTTTTCACCATTTATATGTGTGAACTTGTCACCATTCAATTCATTCTTTTAAGCATATCTTAATAATATACAATACAATAATACAATAATTATATTATACAATAATTTTAGAGCCACACACATCAGCATAACATTCAGTCTAATAAAACAGCTTTATCTACATACACATTCATATCCCTAACCAATATGTTTTAACATTGTCACAAGGATTCGCTTATTATTCATTCATAAATAAATTTAATAGTGAGGGGGACATCCTCATCTTGAGTGTTGAAATATTTATTAAATATTCCATTTAGTCCAATGCATTCTTTATTTCTATCATACACTACTCACATTCAGTACCAAAATTTCAGTTCCACATTCAAGTGAAAAAGTCTGTAAATCAAGCTTATTCACATTTTCATACACTTTGTGTATGAAAAATGTATAATATGCTTTCTCACACTCCTGCAATCTTTAGTGACCAGCAGAAGAGCAACATTCTGTTTTGCACACCCCCTGCCTGACATAAAGCTGTATTGCAGCCCCAAAGTTTGCTTTGCTCTTTTATCTTCTCCCAAATGGAATTTTGCCAAACATCTTCCCAGATGAATTTTACTAATTAGCCCCTGTTGTTTTTAAATTCACTCTTGCTACTTTTCCATTTGCATACAAATGGAAGCACTTTTCCAATGATCGGACACAGCTGCAATCTTCACTTTAAAGAAATTGTACAGGCACTCCATAAACAAACTACATCCATATTTCAATGTTTCTCCAGTTATACCATCTGCATTTTCTAATAACAGCTTCATACATCAACACTGTTATTTATTGATTCCTTTCACACCGTGAAAAGACAACAGCCTGGTTTTTGTTATCTGTCTCCTTCACTTCCAGGTTCATCTGGCAGTTTCAGTTTGCCTGCTTTGTCTAATATCTACTTCAGTGGCATATGTGTAAGGATATCAATTATTTGATATCAATTATCATATTATTTGACCCTGACAACATGAATAAACCTCTATCACTACTGCTAAAGGCTAAAAATGAACAGTTCAAGTAAGCATGTTGAGATCAAAACTCAAACTTGCACCATAACCCCTGTTGGTGTGTTCAGGAATTATTACAGGTAGTCCTTGACTTATATTCTTTTAGTGAGAATTCAGGTTACAACAGCACTGAAAAAGTGGTTATGATTGTTTCTCACACTCTCTCACATTCCCATAATCACATGATCAAAATTTGGGTGCTTGGCAACTGGCATGTACTCACAACAGTTGCAGCATCCTGGGGTCTTGACAGCATCATTTGTGACCTTCCCAGCTGCCTTCCGACAAACATAATCAATGGAAAAGCTGGATTCATTTTTCAACAGTCCAATTCATGTAATATCCATGGCAAAATTGTAAAATTGAGTGTGCCTCACTTGACAATTGCCTTGCTTAGCATTGGAAATTCTGATCTCAGTTGTGGATGTACTTCAAGTCAAGAACTACCTGAAAAAGTCTTGAGAGAACAAGCTCAGGGAATATAGCAAGTGAAATATTCTGTATTTTGACCATACTATTGCCAGGCCTATGTGGATGGTTTTCATCTGAGTCACAAACCTTTCTCTATCTCTAGATTGCCTCAGGCAATTGTAATTCAAGTGGAAGCTAAGATCCTGTAGTTTTCAATTTTAATCGCGATTCCTTTATTCAGCAGAATAGAATGGACTCAGTGGCCTAAATCCAATCCAGTCATCCAATCCAATCCCACCTCTGTGATTTCTCCAATTTCAATTTCATTATTTTGTCCTTTTTAAAAGCTCTCATGACAGAAGGTTTTCCCAGATATTGAGGACAAGAAGGCCAGACTTTGTCCTCGTGATACATCTCAAAGTCTTCCATTCTTCTACTTCCAGCTTCTGGTTATTTAAGGAGAAAATTTATGGCTAGGTTTAGCTTTTGCCTTGAAATGATAGAGTTCTAAGGAAAATGCATGGAATCTTTTTTACAAACAAGGAAAGGGTGTTGGTGGTAGGTAGGCACAAGAGGAATTATACTACTATAGTTGTTCTATGTCTATTTTTGAATCACCATTTAGCTATAATCTCCACCCCTTTATTGGGTTGAGCAACCAGTTATATGTGTGAAATAAATTATCCCAGAAATGGCTGCTCAAATTTTACATAAAATAAATGCAGCACAATTCCAGAATGTGACAAAATTCAAACCGTCTAAAAAACATTAAGATGCTTTCATTGTTAATTAAAAGCTAGCTGATGAGCATTATGCTTCTTAAAAGTAGGCTAATGCTCACTTTTAGACAATGACATCAGAACCTTTTCAGTACAGGTTAAAGCCCATGTCACACTGCACCAACGGATGGAAAGAGGATGTAAAACGGAGAAAAACACTTGCCATCCGTTGGTTAACACGATGTTTCCGTTTTGTACTCACTGTCGTCCGGTTTTTCTTCCTCTCTATCCGTCCGAGCATCCGTTCTTACTGACATTTCATCTGCTCAAAAAGTTTTGAGCTGCTCTCAAAACTTTATTGACAGAAAAAATGTAATCCAACGCGTCGTTTCTGCATCCACTAGGCATACGGGAACATCCGTTCTGCATCCGTTCATCAATCCTTACGCGTCCGCTTACATCCGTTAGGCATCCGCCTGAAGAAGGATGGAAGAAAGTTGCAGAGTAGTTGGTATCAGAGGTGGAACTTCCCCCAAACCGTTTGGAGCCATAGATGGAAAGCACGTGGCCTGCAAAAGCACCAGCCAAGTCGGGGTTCACTGATTTCAACTACAAGGGTCTTCAGCATTGTCCTCTTCGGCCAATGGTCGTATGCTGACTACAAGTTCATGTACATACGATGCTTCAGGCAACGGTGTCAGCTTCAGATGCCCAGGTATACAAGCCCAGTGACCTCAAGGTGGGGCTGGACGGCAATTCTCAGCATGGGCTTCCCAGATCCAGACCCCTGCCAACGACACGCAAGATGTGCCCTACTTTCATCGTGGGGAGATGGACGCCTTCGGTCCCTCAGAACCTTTACCTCATGAAGCCCCTACCACTTCAAGATACCTCACCCAAGTGAGGAGAGGATCTTCAACTACAGGCAGTCCAGGGCAAGGCGGCGTGGTGGAGAAACACCTTTGGCATCCTGGCAACAGGTTCCAGGTACTTCTCACCCACCATGCAGCATCGCCCAGAGACCGTGAGGAGGATCGTGAAGCTTGCTGCATTCCTGCACAATCTCATTGCGCACTCGCTACCAGGTGTTGCAGAACGGCTTTGTGGGACCTCCAACAGGGCAATGGGACTTGAGCGCTGGTGAATGGAGGCAAGGGCGAAACCTGATAGACACTGAGGATGTGCAAAGGCCCCAACAGAGCCTCACGTGAAGGAAGAAAGCAGCGCAAACCTCCTGAAACACTGGTGCAACTCCCCAGCTGGAGCAGGGAGTGGCAAGACAGGATGATAGATGATTAATGGATGCCTTCCTTCAGCCTGTTCTCATCACACTGATGAGATTGGGCCATGTATGTTGGGTGGGCCTACAATGAACAAGCGGCATTTAATAAAGGAGTTGTGTTTATTGTGACATGTGTGGATCAATGATTGACATTAGTATTGATAATGAAGCGGCCTAAGTGTGGACCTCGGAGGAGCCATACAGTCACCACTATGCTTGCACTGGAGGCTTTATGCTATCCCCACAAGATATCGCAACCCATCCCACAGCTACTTAACCCATTCCCACAGATATCCCAACCCATCCCACAGGCTATCCCTGCCCACCCACTGCTTCCTGTAACCCATCCCACAAGCATGCAAAGCTAAAAGGCATTTCTAAAGTTTCCACCAAGACTTATTTAATAAATAAATGAAGCAAGTGTGCTGTTGAAGCAAAAGATAATCTTTATTAATAACAAGCTGTAAAGAAAAATGACCCCAAGTCAAGTGTCCCAAATAAAGTTTACAGGTAGCCACCCAGTCTCTGGCACTCTTCTTCTGTCACTCAGAGTGTGCCCCAGTTGCAGGGGTGAAGGGTCCAGTGCTGTGGAGGTGCTGCTTGCTGGAGTGCCTGGCTTGATAACAGTCAACTCCCCACCGGGTGGCTCTACTGGGCCTGAGAGGACAACAGGGGACGGTGTTTTGAGGAAAAGCTCTCAGACAGCTGGCTTCAAGCCCGTGATGTTGGAAAGCTGCCTTCCTCCATGCAGGGGTGTCAGCCAGTACCGAGGAACAAATGTACTGGAGGCTGGCTTGGTGCTGTGGGGTGGAGGAAGGGAGCAGTGTAGTGAGGCTGTCTGTCTGCAGCTGGGGTGAGGACTGGCATGGGGTGGATCAGTGATGTTGGGTGGCATCGGTGGCATCAGTGTGCATCAGTGCGAACCGGTGGCAAAACGGTGGCGTCCGTTATGAGTCTGTGCCGGGGACTGTGAAGGCTCTGCCGGTGCTGCTGGACCTCCTGTAGCCGTAGCCCTGGTAGGTGAGGGCCTGTGAAAGCCTTGGAATGGGAGGGAACATCACCTGGGTGGAGGAGCAACCTGGGACTGGGTGCGGAGCAGGTCCTTCTGGGTCTGGAGGGTTGTGAAGCAGATCGTTGATCCAGTGTCTTCACCACCTGGTACTGGGCATTCCACCATTTCCGCGTGAAGGTCTATTGAACATAGGCTGAGGATGGCTTGCGGTTGGAGGATGCAGGAGGTCAGATGTGGACAAGCTGATGAGGAGGATATCTATGCTGCTCCTGATGGTGTCTCTTAATCTCCAGAGGACAATGTGCTCTGCCCTCCTGTCTGGCTCTCTGCCTTTCTTGTGGAGGTGGAGCTGGGCGGTGGATGCGGGTTAGGACTATGGTGTGAAGTGCGTTCCTTTTCTCCCACTTGCGCCAGGGATTCCTCCATTGTGCTCCGCCACGGTTGAACAGCTGTCCGCAGGTTCTCCGTCGTGGCCACGCATCCACAAGACACCTGCCTGAGACAGGAGCTGACTCTGGGCGCGAAGAGTACTGGGTCTCAGCAGGCTGCCTGAGAGAGAGGGTTGTAGAGGGCTGCCTTGGTGGCGGATCACACCCTCCAGGAAAGCTCACTTGGCCATGACCGTAGGTCGCTCTGTCCGTCACACTGGGACCGCGCCTGGCCAGATTCTTGAGGTGCAGTTCCCATACCAGGGTGTGCATGTGCTTTCACCAGCCGAGGAGCACCTCCGAAGTTTGTAGCCCAGCTCACCGCCTTCTCTCTCCAAGCAGCCTGCTTCCTTTTGTTGTCCTGTAGAGTCCTTTGTCCCTTTGGCATAGATAACTATTCTCTCTCAGACCCTCCAGCACCTCATCCTCATGTTCCTCCTCGATGGAGTATTGCCTCCTCTCCCGTTCTGCATATGCCTCTTCCTCCCTTTGCAGGAATCACAATGGGCCCTCATCAGAGGGGCGTTCCAAGGTTGTAGGGCTGCTCCTCTACACCACCAGCGCCAGCAGACTAGCAGGATCATCATCATCATTATCATCATCAGCAGGCAGTCAGCAGGATCAACAGCAGCAGGAGTTAAGCACAACAGCGCCAGCAGCACCAGGAGACGAGCAGACCAGCAGACGAGCAAGAACCAGGAGCATGAGCAGGACCAAGGAAGATGGCAAGACAGGAAGCAGGAGCAGGACCAGACAGGACCGCAGGACGAGCATGACCAGCAGGACGAGGAAGAGTAGAGTATTCGCAGAGTAAGCACCAGCAGAAGCACCATCCGCCAGAGCAGCATCAGCAGCTCCTCCAGAAAGGCAGCATCAGCAGAAGCACCACCGCCAGAAGCAGATCGCAGAGTATAGCACCAGCAGAAGTCACCACCGCCAGAAAGCAGCATAGCAGCTCCTCCAGAAGCAGCATCAGCAGAGTAAGCACGGAGAAGAAGCACCACCGCCATAAGCATCATCATCAGCTCCACCAGGAAGGCAGAAGCAGCAGAAGCCCGCCCAGAAGAGGCGAGCCCGTGCTACAGAAGCCCCAGCAGAAGCAGAGTGAGGGCCAGGGGGTGGCAGAGGGTGGCCCTGTCCCTCTTGCCAGGGCTGGCAGGCAGAGGGGCTTGAGGCTTCCTCTTCTTCCCGCATGGTTGTGGGGTTGCTGGCGAGCAGCAAGGCTGGCAGGCAGGCAGGCAGGCAGGCGGCAGGAAGCGGGGCAGCAAGGCTGGCAGGGAAGGCTTGCAGCAAGGCTTGCAGGTAGGCAGGCCACCAAGGCTGGCAGGGGGCTGCAGGGCTGGCAGGCTGGCAGGCTGGCAGGGTTGGCAGGTGCAGGCTGGCAGGCAGGCAGCAAGGCTGACAGGGAGGCTGGGAAGGCAGGCGGAAGGCAGGCTGGCCAGCAAGGCTGGAGGCAGGCAGACAGGCAGGCTGGCAGGCTGGCAAGGCAGTCAATGTGTCTGGAAAGCAGTTCTTTCCTCTGAATGGTGAGCCTGCTTGGGAGCTGCTTCCCTTTTTATATCCGAGGGGCTGAACCCAATTCATTCCCCCCGCATGCGCAGTGAACGCTAGGGCATCCCTAGCATCGCTAGGCATCCGCTAAGACTTTCCGCTAGGCTCTGCTCTGCCATCCACTTCCAAACGTTCGGCATCCGCTGTTGCATCCGCTTCATCCGCTCGGCGTCTGGCTCTGCATCCGCTCTTTCCGTTCGCGTCCGCTCTTGCTGCGCGTCCCCCGGAAGCTTGCGGATGTTGCCATCTGCTCTTCATTTCCACTTCCATCCGCTAGGCTTCGGTGGAGATCCGCTTTCCATCCGCCCTGCGTCCTTACCCCCCGTCCGTTCCTTTCCGTGTTGTCCGCCTCTGGGTTTATGCAAATTTTTGCCCCTTTTTGAGAGCGGATAACAACGGATTTGGAACATTTTTCTCGTCCGCTGTGTCCTTTTTACAAACGTTTTGCATCCGTCGGCCAGTGTGACAGGGCCTTAAGCTTCATTAACATTTGAGTGTGACCAACACCAGGAAATTCTAGACTACAGGCAATAATGAAAAGTTGGAGGGGAAAAAAATCTGGAACCAATTCTATACATTATTGGATGTGTCCATATAGACACCAAGAATCAGGTTCATCTCAGAAAGAACTTTATCTTTCATGTCTGAATCAGTAATTTCCATTTTAATTTATTTAGTGTATGGCATACATGGACTTGCAATATATATTAACATTTGATATAGATTAATAAAACAGAATAAAATAAAATAATGTTGAAAGATCTATATTCAAATAGCAACGTCTAGGACATCCAACCATTAAAACATAGCATCATTTATATGAAAAAAAAAATCAGAAACTAGACTGGTATATAGTACCCTAAACTTACAGCAAGTTATTATGTGAGCTTTTAATGGGTATTGACTATGCACTTGGAAATATATTTTAAGCACATGCAGATGAGATCTAAACTGTGAATGAGCCAATTCAAAAATATGCAGATTTATACCACACATGTTAAGGATGCTGGCTGCTCCAAGATGATTCCCTACATCCACCATACTTATAAAGGTCAACTTCATGTTTTGTTCAGCATGGTCACCATTTCCATAATGCAGCCAAAAGAGACTTGTGGCTCACATAAATACCAAGCAGAGCTTCAATTGCACTCTTGCAGCTGCTGCCTTGATTTTTGTTTGTCATACCCTGAAAATGTTCCTGGTCCTCAGGGGTTCTGTGGTACTCCTGAGAAATGAGTCCTGTTTCCTCATTTCTTTCATATATCCCTTGATCAGGCACATAGGAATGCCACTTCTGCAACTGACATGATAACTTCCTTTCCATCATTAACCAATGTCTGTGGGAGAAAGCTAAAAGAATATGCACCCTTCTCTATATATGCACTGCATCCTATTCCTTAGGAAAGAGACTTAGTCTCTTTCCTCACTGTTCTTCCAAATATCTATAACATCCATTGCTGCACAAGCTTAAAACCAAATACAGTTTCTACTCAGCAACTCATGATTTAAAAGATAGGACATGAAAGGCAAAAAGGGAGTCAAAGAGATCCTGCCCACAAAGCTAAGATGGCTTATTGCTCTGTGTAAAAAAACATAGCAATATACTTCAAGGCTTTTAAAGAGTGCAATGGCTGGAATTTGGTAAGATTAAGATGCTGGCCGTCTCTCCAGTTTTAAAACAGATAAGCTGAGGAGTGAGTTGGCAGGATTTAATGTCAAATGATTGGTAGGCTTCTGGAAGATAACCTGATCTCTGTCAGGAGAGTTAACAAGGCAGCTGTTACCTTACCCCAAATCCTCTTCTGGAGAGCTTTATAGCTGAATGAGCTCACTTGCTTGACTTGCTTATGGTCTTGCTCTGTGAACATCCATGTGTCAGGATGAAATTTAGTAGATTTGGAAACTCTGGGTCTAAAAGTCATGAGGACTTGTTATTAAATCTACATAAATATGTCAGTACAGTTATGCCTTTTTTCACATACTTTCTTCAATAATATGTTTTCCATTATTTTATAAGGTACAAATTGCCATCTTATTTAGGGATACAAGTTCAGCTTAGAAGCTTAGGATAACAGAATTGGAAGGGACCTTGGAGGTCTTCTAGTCCAACCCCATGCTCAGGCAGGAAGCCCTACACCATTTCAGACAAATAGTTGTCCAATCTATTCTTAAAAACTTCCAGTGTTGGAGAATTCACAACTTCTGGAGGCAAGCTGTTCCACTGGTTAACCCTAACTGTCAGGGAATTTCTTCTTAGTTCTGGGTTGCTTCTCTCCTTGAGTAGTTTCCATCCATTGCTTCTTGTCCTACCCTCTGGTGCTTTGGAAAACAGGGTGACTCTCTTTTCTTTGTGGCAACCCCTGAGATATCAGAACACTGCTATCATGTCATCCCTTCTTTTCATTAAATTAGACATACCCAATTCCACCAACTGGTCTTTATATGTTTTAACCTTCAGTCCCTTAATAATCTTTGTTGCTCTTCTCTGCACATTTTCTAGAGTCTCAACATCTTTTTTACATCGTGGTGGCCAAAACCAGATGAAATATTCCAAGTGTGGTTTAAAAATATCGAGGAAGGAGGCAATGACAAATCACTTTTCTACTGTTGCCAAATCAATGGAATGGAATCTGTCCATGTGACGACCAGGAGTTAAGCTTTAGTTGAAGTTCTTTTTACCTTTTATAGGAGTAGGATTTCTGTGTCAGGGAGTTGTAATGGGTCTCTGAAAGAGTTATGTTCTCCATGAATAGTCCCTAATATATCTGCTTGAGAAAATCTTCATTCTCAATTGAAACAACTTATGAAAACTGCAAAACATTTTTAACATCATAGTATTTATTAGCTTCTGAAACAATACACATTCACATACTTGAGAATACAGTACATTTGGCACAGTAATAATGGCTACAGTGAAATAACCCTAATGAATGGCAAGAGATTTAAATTACAACTGTAGGAAAAAGTCTGTACAAAGAAAATCTCACAATTGAAGAAAAAAAATGAAAACAAAGCAAAAATACTACCTGGTCCTGTAACACTCAGTAAATTTCATATTTTTCCCAAGAACTATTCTCCACTAAATTTCAAATAAGGCATTTTTTAAAAAGCCTTTCTAGAGAGACAGAAGTAGTTTTATTGTAGAGGGAGAGGTAATATTGTCCCCATGAACAGTGACTTCCAAAAAACAAAGCAAGAAAAAGTGATCTGCTGTGATTTCTTTCCATTTTTCCATTTAGCATTTTGCACACTTTTTACGCATCCTTCTTATGCAAGGTCTTTCAGTCCCTGTTTCGAAATGTTTTTCCTTTTTGAAAATTAGTGAATGATATTTTTGAAAGTTTGAGAAAAATGAGGAAACTGCTGAACGGAATGGTTCAGGAACAGAATTCACCTACATGCTGATGGCAGCAAGAGGTTTTGCACACAAGCAAACTGCTTCAGCTCTGTTGGCTTTTAGTGCAGCTAGTGCCATGCCTCCTATTTCGTGGCCATGCATGCTAATAGATTCACCCATTTCCATTAAAAAAAAAAATCCGGACATTAACCTAGATAATTCAACATACATTCAGGTTCAGGTATCATGATACAGCCTGAGATACATCTGTTAGCCACATACCTGCCATGGGCAAAATCCATCAAAGTTTAATTGCATGGGTTTCTATTGCAGGATCAAGGTGGACTTCAGGATTACAGCTGAAATATCTTTGCATGCAAAAACATTATTTTTTTTTCCTATTCAGCATCCTAGAGAGAGAAATGCAGGAACTGCAGAAACATTTGTCAGAAATTGTGCATGCCAGGAATGGAAAGTCATATACTCCACAATTTTGCTTACAGAAGCTTTGTGGAATGCATGTTTTAGTCTCTTATAAAGAACCACTAATCTCCATTTTGTATAAAGACCTTGCATGCCATGCAAACAAGACTGCACTGGACAATCATTCTGCAGTTTAGCCAACCTACAAACAGTTTTGGGAAGCCTTTTGCAATTTCCAAAGTTTTTATTCACCGATGGAAAACACTGCTTAGCTTTGTTCATTTTTGCACTGGATGAACTTCATATGAAGTTAACTTCATAAGAAAATTCTACAGAACAGGTATGACACTCCAAAAACTAAAGGGCATTTTTACACTCTTTCCTTCTAAAATGAAAATTCAATGAGATGATGCATCCTTTGCAATATTTCTGTGCTTTCGCTCTAGAAGCCAGAGGGTGAGGAGATGGGGTTTCTTCCCCTTCCCCCCAGCCCCTTAGTTTTGATTAAAAATAAAATAAATTATTTAACAATGTTTGATACTTTATTACTTTGGTAAGCCAGACAACACATGACTTGGTATAGCATATTTAATATTCTGAAATCCTCATTAATACATACATACATATATGTATATATATTTATATATAATAATAATAATTACACCTGAGTTTAAAAAAAAAACACAACATAAGGAAATTAAGTATCTTTGTCACCAAAAGTGGCTCTGAACAGCCGTACATAAAACTGATATAACCTAATCTGTCCCTTTATAAAGATGACTTGCGTCACCTGTTCAAGCTACTTTTTGAGGCCTGGAAATTGCTCCACGAGGCTTCTTGCGACATTATGTAAAGTTACAAGCCACATGGGAGAAGTCTACAATGAGTGCCTTTTCTGGAAATTGGGGTATAGTGTCTATATGCTATGGATTGTATGCCCAGAGGCAATCCTGCTTTATTGGTGGGATCCTCTGGACTCATCTGAAGGCACCAGTCTGCAGCAATTTGACCAATTTTATCTAAGTCTAGTTCTTTGTAATTTACCACATGACAGTTTATATGACAGATTATCCTTGCTCAAACTGCTGACAAAGCATTTTTAAAAGGGGCTTCAGAGCAGGCTCCTGTAGCTGTCCATGGATACCCAGTTCAGATGCTGTACCTATTTACTAGCATGGAAAGACACTTTTGATGAAGAAACCTTTCTGCAACAATTTTCTTCTCATAGAGATCACATGAGATGGGGCATGTGTCTGAAAGATGTGCTTTGGTCAATAGTGGTTGCTTTCCCCCCTCTCCCCGCTCTCTCTTCCATTCCATATACAGTTTAAGAGAACTATACAGAAGAATCAGTACAGCTTAATATAAGTTTACATCTGTCCTATAGCGAAAAAAAGAGAGGGAAATTCATCTTTGACAATAACTTGAACCAATACACAAACAGAGTATTGCACATGGACATAATCATAATTATTCTTTCGTAGGCTAATTTTAATAATATGCCTGAACATGCAGCAGTTGATACCTCTATATTCATTGAGTCCCACAGGCCTTGCAATAAACATCTATGTACAAATCTCACTTGCACAGAGAGAGAGAGAGAGAAAGAGGGGGGGAGGGAGAGAAAGAGAGAAAAGAAGAAAGGAAAAGTTAGGAAAATGCTTGATGATTGCCACTCTATCTCCCCATATCCAAAAGTCAGGCTCCATAGCCAATACACTTTATGCATAGACAATGCACTTTATTAATATTTTTTCAGAGAAAAAAGGCATATACTACAATTAGGAATGGTCAAATAACAAGTGTTAAATGACTAAGGAACTGTTCAGAAGAAAATTACAACCAATTCAAACTTTTATGTAAATTTTACAATAAAGTGTCTATGGGGCTTCACTTTTGGTACACCCTGTATGTAAGTGTGCATGTATGTTTGTGTATGTGTGTGTATGAAAATCCAAGTGCAACAAATAAAAAGGATTCCCTTAACTGCTCATTCAGTGTATACATATATACATATACATACATGCATGCATGNAGGAAACACAATGTTGCTAGCTAATCAAGACAAAAAAAAAAAAAGCTACAAAACAGACAGAAAATATTAGAAACACCAATCAAGCAGAACACAGCAAACTCCAAGACCAATAAACACAGACCAAGACTCCCAACCAATCAGGAAGAAGAAAAAACCATTCTGGCACAGCAATAGGCTAGCACCAAATTTAAAACTGAAATGGCTGTGAAAGTCTGACTCACAGATGAACACAATATAGAAGCCTGATGATGGCAGATGAGATTCTGCTGAAACGTTGATACAACTTTAAAAGCACAACTATAATGATGTGGGAAAATACCCGAACAAAGCTGAATATCATACATATAAGTACTCATGAAAACTTAAGAATACACACACACACACACACACACACACACATACACATACACATACACATACTATAATGATGTGGGAAAATACCTGAACAGTGCTGAATACCATACATATACATACATACATACATACATACATACATACATACATACATACATACATATGTATATGCTAAATGCTGTAAGTCAAATCCATCACAAATTTCAGTTCTGCTAAAAAACCCAAAGTATTACATAATGGCACAGACACATAAATGAGTCTGCCTGGGTTTGCCTCTCAAGATCACAAATCTTCATCGAAAAAAATAACTGCATGTGAACTAAATCAATTGGACTCTTATGATACGATATTGAATAAAACTATAGTCTTCGCCTTACAACAGTTCCTTTGCTGTTTGGAGTTACAACAGCAATGAAAAAAGTGACTTTTTCACACACCACCATTACGTGATCAAAATTTAGATGCTTGGCAACTGACTCACACTTACGATGGTTGCAGTGTCCCTGGGATCATGTGGTCCCTTTTTCGAGCTTTGGTTCAGTAAAGTCCACGGGGAAGACCGATTCACTTAACAAAGGTGTTACCAACTTGACAATGGCAGCGGTTAATTTAACAACCGTGGGAAGAGAAGTTGTAAAACGGGGCAATACTCACTTGACAAATGTCTTGCTTAGCAAGAGATTTCAGGCTCAATTGCAGTCATAAGTCAAGGACTGCCTGTTCTGACCCAAACCCTTTTCCAATAAAACAAACACTAACCAAAAGGAACAGAAACCTTTTAAAGATTCTTACGAATCTCCGATTAAAAGGCTGCTGCAAACTAATTAACTTTGACAAGCACAAGCCTCGCCAAAACTGTGTGAGGCTGCCAAGAATAACAGATAAAGATACCTAGAAATATTTTACAACCCAAGAGTCTTCAAATACCAACTAAGATACTGCAATATCCATGAGGCTCGAGTTTCAAAATGTTTTTGCTTCCTGCAAAGAACGTCTGATTCAACAGCAGCTTTTATCTTCTTGAAGGAGGGACCATTACCTTGCAGCCTTACTCCCAAGTTGCCCGTGCTGCTGCAGCTTCTGTTTCCTGCTAGCAGCCCTGCACACATGTGCACTTGGCACAGGCTCCTCGGGAACCTCCTCATTGCTGCTGCCAGCCCCCACAATCTCTGAAGGCAGCAATCCACTCCCTAATGGTCNTGCCAGCCCCCACAATCTCTGAAGGCAGCAATCCACTCCCTAATGGTCCTGGCCCCTCATCTGAGTCCTCACTCTCCTCAGCCATCTGCACCTCCTGCCAGCTAACCACAACAACCTGTGTGACAATTCCATATTTTGTGTTTTGCGTGCTATTCTTTGACGCTGTTGGAACGGTTATGAGCCTCTCGGAGTCAGGGATGGCCGAAATGGGTGGCTACATCAATGGAATGAATAAATAACAAATACCTATCGTAAAAAACACTTGGGTTGTGTCTAGAAATGAAATAGTGGTTATTTGAAGAGCAGCAGTGTATTTCTTAAACAAAATTAGAACAGCAACAGGGCTGTACTCCTGCCAGTTAAATCCCCATTAAATCAGATTAATGCAGATTCTCTTTATTTTTGCTGACCCGGAAGATCAATGATATTGTTTTACTCAGAGAGAAGGGCCAGGGTGGGATCTCTGACAAGCAAGCAATCAATTGCCTAGCTAACTCGCCCAAATCTGGTCCCTTTGAAAACAACCTGTTTCAGGAACCTTACCTTTCAGCTGTCTTCCTGAAAACACTCCGTAATGGAAGACATTCTGGATAGGGATGTCATTTGCATATGAAACAGGGCATCTTTCCAAAAAGATTTTAAAAAAATGGTTTGTTTCTCATTGAGAGCCATCTCGTTATGACAATGTAGGCACCCTGTATAATTTATTGTATATGTAATGCTAAGGCAGATATTTGGCAAGTGGGATATTAGCCAGATGACAATGCAAATGCCAACTATGGCTTTGTTACTTGGCATCAGTGTTTTATATACATACATATTTATAATCCTGAATGAATTCTCAATCTGCTGCAGGATGACGGTCTCTTCATTAAGGGTTACGGACTGTAATTTAACATGCTGAGAGAAACTGACTGGCACAAAGACTTTTGATGTGTATGTATATGATTCTACTTCTTCAGGTGCCACAAGCTGAATAAATGGGTTTATGGCCAGCTTAAAGATATGAACTCATGCTGGCAGCAGTACGGAGTTGTCTGATTAACACCAGTCAATCAATCAAGCAGTAAACCAAGGAGCTACCAAGGAGAAAAAAGTTTGGTATATCAACAGGGAACAAACCCACACTCAGCAGCACTGATGATGTTACCTAGTTGGTAATGAAGTGTCTGGAAGAAAATCACCAAGCTCAGAGCTATCTAAACAAAGAGCAAACCACACTCACTAGTACTGATGGATGATATTACCTTGTTGGATAATGAAACATCTGCCAGAAAACAACCAAACTCAGAGCTACTGTATACAAATAGGGAGCAAGCCACATTCATTAGCACTGATGATGTTACCTCATTGAGTAATGAAATGTCCGCAAGCAAACAACCAAGCTAAGAGAGCACTATGGATTCCAAAATCTCCTTGAAGAATTATAGCATCTGCATCCTCCACAAAGCTTGGTGCCACTATTTTGAAAGCTGCACAGATAGACAGTTCAAGCAGCTTACCAAAGCTTCCAGAAGTTGCTTTGAGGAATGGTACATCACCCACACAATGCTTGCAGTGGAACCCTTCTGAACTCTTCTTGAACAGGCTGATGCAATTATTATTTTTTTTAATAAGGAAGATCAATTTTATTCTGGGAGCTAGGATGCTAAGTTGTAAGCAGGTGGAATGTGATACTAATCAGGCCCAGTCTAAAACCAACATAGAACAATCCAGCTAACGTTCAATTCATTATTTGTTCACATTAAATAGACAGACTCTTGCCAGAGTAAACTTTACCCTTCTCTCACCCGAATGGATAGACCCTAGGACAGAGTTCCCCAACTTTTCTGCATTGGCAGCCCAGAGATGGGAGGGAGGGAGAAATGAAGGGATAGTTTTGTGGGAGGGGCAGGCACGTGCATTTGCAAAAGCACCCATTGCTTGTCCAAGTGGGGCAATGCAATGCTCACGGGAGTGAGGCCACAAGCCCCCATAATGCTCCAGCGAGTGAAGCCCTGACTGCCTGCAACTGTTGTTCAAGTGAAGCACCGAGCGCCCATGACACTCGCGTGAGTGAAGCCCCAAGCACAGGCCGCAAGTCTGTGCAATGCTCACAGGAGCATGGCTATGCATATGCACGCATGTGTACCAGCCAGCTACTCATGCAGATAGGTTGCAAATGGGCCGGGGACTAGTAGGGGGTCACAGCCCACAGGTTGGGCCCTGGGTGATTCCAGGGAGTGTCTATTTTTACTCTTTTCCCCTGTCTCCTATCCAGCTGCCTCTTGTCTCACCCCCCTTCCTGGGAAATGTCCATTTCACTATAGTTGTAGGAGATGACCAGGTTGAGCCTGAGGGGGAGAGGTCAAGCATGTCATCAGTCTCCAATCCCTTTCATGCCCACAAGAGATCTAAGTCCAGCCCACCTTGAACTCCACTGACCCTTATCTACCACCAATTTGCTTTGACCATTATTAGTTCATATTCTTGTAGAGAGCTTAAGTTTGCAATAAACCTTTATATTCATTTGAGCTGCTTGGAATTCCTGATTTCCCATGACTGACAGGAGTCTATTACATCACCTCCCACTTCATAAATCCTATTAATCACAATAGGACATCTTTGAAGTCAATGCCCTATCATCATTAGTGCCATATCCCATGGATGTTAAAAAAAATATGATAAAAAACGGAATTCCAAATACATGGAAGAATATTTGTAATGCCAATATTGACTCCTTCCTCTTTCTCTTGTCCATGCTAGCAGAGAAACTGCTTATTGCCTGTTTTCCAAAGCCCAGCAGGATGTGTTCATTTGAAAATCATCACTCAAGTTCAGCTTCACTCTGAAAGATAAGATTCTTTTTTTAATGACTATGATGAATCACAAAATTTGTCAATGAAATGCAGAACTGGGAGATTCAGAAATAACTTTCCCCAATTCAATTTATCACTTTAACATATTATAAGCTGGAGGAGCCACACTTGCATCTAAATTTGGATTACAATCAATGTAGACTTTCATCAGCAATTCTCAATTTGGCCACCTCCTTCCATTTCTTATCTAACTGGCAGTTCTAAAATTGCTACCATGGTACATAAAGATGTATTCATGTGTTTTGTTCCACTTGCATGCGGCACGCTTCTGAGCAGTTCACAAGGGGGTTGCATGAAAGAACTACCCTAATAGTGTAACTGGCATAAAAGTATGGAACCACAAGGTCATTTGATAAAGCAAAATATGAAATTAGAGCCAAGGAAGAATAACAGCATGTGCTGCAAGTTCTATAGGGGGTGTTACATCAACATACATTATCCCTCTATTAGAGAGATTTCTAGGGAGATCAAATAACTTCAGTTTAGGGTTTCCTGCCAAGGCAGGTGGGTGGCCAGCTCAACATCACTTGTGTCAGGGGCAGCCTGAGTGCTATGCCAGCAAAAATGGGCTCCCAAACTCCATTTCTGGCTGTGACGGCCTCCGGCAACCCTCTGTCAGCAAAAACAGAGGTAGGAAGGGCTGCATGTGGTCCTCCCAAGCTCCATTTTCACTGGCAAAGGCACCATGGGCCAGTCCCTCACTATTTCCAGGGTGGCCCCACAGGCTAGATCTAAGCACTCTATGGGTTGGATCCAGTCCATAGGCCTTGAATTTGACATCCCTGCTTTATATAAAGGTAACAGTAAAGGTTCCCCTCGCACTTACATGCCAGTCATTTCTGGCTCTAGGGGGCAGTGCTCATCTCTGTTAAAAAGCCAAAGAGCCAGCGCTGTGCGAAGACGTCTCCATGGTCATGTGGCTGGCATGACTAAATACCAAAGGCACACCACACCTTCCCACCAAAGTGGTCCCTATTTTTCGACTTGCATTTTTACGTGCTTTCAAACTGCTAGGCTGGCAGAAGCTGGGACAAGGAATGGGAGCTCACTCCATTCTGCGGCGCTAGGGATTCGAACTGCCAAACTGCTGACCTTTCTGATTGACAAGCTCAGTGTCTTAGCCACTGAGCCACCACATCCCTTTTGTTCTCTGGATATCTTCTAGCATTTGCAGGGTCCAAGATACTGAGATCTTCTGTAGACTACTGTTTGCAATGATAGCATCTCACCACAGATATCTTAAAAGCTGCTGTTTCCAAGGGCCCTAATGTTTTATGGAGAGATCAGTCTTCATGGAAACAGCACTTCATTTAGGATCTTGGCAATTGGAATATTATCACACCTATAGAATAGATGTTTCAACTTTGATGACTGCATACTGTTTGAAAGCAAAATATGCTCTACGGCAGTCTCGCTTTCTCATCAAAGAGAAGAGCACAGACTGTCTGTTCAATGAGCAATGCATTGCCACCATTCCAATGGAATCTCTGCCACTCGGAAGGGTGCAATTTCAAAAAGACAGGGGATTGAGAATTTAAGGCTTCATTCTATATACACTTACCGAGGGGGAAAAGTTCTTTTCCATAGAGTGCGCTTTATATCTCCGCAGATTGAAATGTTAAAGAGTCTGTATTCTCTATTCATTCATTTAGCCTTCAAGGACCACCAAGTATGCAATGAGGAGAGGAAGAAGGAAGGGGAGGTAAAAGAAAATTGACAGCTACCAAAGAATTTGGAGTATTTCTCTCCACAAGCCTTTATCCACTGACCCTTTCTGAAATTAGTATCTGAAGAAGGAGCTCAGAGTTATAAATCTTCCTGTGACATTTCAGGGTTGGTTCTTAGCCAATTAGAGTATACCCTGTTACACTGATAAAACGAATCCCTGTATGACTAAGGCCAGGTCTAGCGGAAGCAAAATTCATTTAATAACACACATGCGTGCACATGCACACACACAAACCCACACAGATCATTCCTTCTCACACTGGCAAACTGAAACAGAAGCTTGACACCTGCTAGTAATCTGTCCAGACACTGAACCAGCAAGCTTACCATTGTGAATGATTTCATGCCTTGGTTAGCAAGGCAAAAAGTCTGTAGACTTTTTGTAGACTTCAGTCATCCAGGTCATGGTGCTTTTCCAAAGGTACTTTTTCAGGAGGCAACTGGATTTTCTTCTTCTTTTTTCTTTGAAGACATTTCGCTTCTCATCCAAGAAGCTTCTTTAGCTCTGACTGGATGGTGGGGAATGGAAGGATTTATATTCCTTGCAGACAGATGGTCATTTGCATCCTTTTTAGAAGGTCCTTGAAGCTACCTGGAGGTTTATCTTTGCTCTCTGGGCCACCTGAGTGGTGCTCCTGGTTCCTGTAGTCTGCATTCCTACTCCCACACCATTCCAAGGGTGTTTGTGATCCCAAATTGTATAGCTGAAACTCTGTAGAGATTCTCAGTCATCCTCGTCGTGGTTGTCCCAAAGACGCTTTTTCAGGAGGCAACTGGACTTGAATGGTGCGAGAGCTGGGATTGCACAGTCTCTTGGTCTTTTCTTTCTGGGAATCTCAGAGTTGGCCAAATCTTCCTCTCCCACCCCCCCACCCCCCATCTGATGCTGCAGGTTGCACAACCCATCACCCTGCTTCAATCCATCCAAACACCAGGCCAGAGTTCCTACCTGCTGAGGCTTCTGCAAGGAAGAGAAATCTTCACCCAATGTATTATTCCAAGGTTGCAGCCTGCAAATAGGATGGTATTGGGTAGAATCCTATTTGGGCTCAGCACCAGATAATATCTTCAGATAGGTAAGCTTAATAGCTGAGCAGACAGAGGGGGTGGGGAGCTTAAAAGTGTTAAGGAGTCAGCTCCAAGGGGCCATTATGTTCCAACTGCAATTATGTTTATACCAATAGGACCTGCTTCTTTACCCATTAATCTCCCGTTGCACTTAAAGAAAGTAGAAGCTGCAATACGCTCCAAGAATCTCTGGCCTGCCTATTTTGAAGCATCTGGAAGTAGTGGTCTTTTTAAGAGCCTGCAAGTTTGCAGAACTGTGAAAAGATGGATACCAGAGTCTGGGTGCATTCAGAACGCCAGTGATGGCAATTTATTTCCTTCTGTTTGCAAAAGTGCTTCCGAATGGGGCATAGAATTCACATTTGTCATTTTCTTTGCCATCAGAAAATGGCTTTTTCTTTCTCCCTGCCAGTTTTACACTTCCCCCTTTGGCTAACATTGGTGGTGGTTTCCTCCTGTGTTTTTAATAGCATACCTGGATCTCAAGCTTTTCTGTTCTTTCCTCGGGTTGAAAAAAAGAGGAGGCAGACAGGGAGGGAGAAGAAACCAAAAGGAAACTGCAAATGGGGAGGTCTCTAGCAGAGGTTGTTGTGGGGCTCCAAACACAGTTATCCCTCTTCTCTGATTCCTCAAGAAACAGAGCTTAATTGGAAAAGAAAACATTTCTTAGATGCACAAAATGATGGTGTGTTTTCTCTGAAAGCACTTCTGGCATGTTTGCACTGAGGAAGATGTGTAACAAGGTGCAAAACCTGGCTAGTATAAAACTTGCTAGGCTTGATTGCCTGGTTTGTTTAAAACAGTTTAATTAATTGCATGACAAATGGACAGGCTTCACCAGCTGGGAAATTGTGAGCATCCAAAACCAAGTCAAGTCCAAATAATGCTAGACAATTCCTGGAAGTCTGGCACCCAGACCAATTAGCTATCAACAGGCAGATATAGATAAATGGCATCTACATGCCATTCAAAAGAGATGATAAAAACACTGAAAAGGAAACAAAAAGACCAAAATACCTCCTTGCCAGCAATCAACACCCAGATAAGTAGAGATTAATACTAGGATTAATACCAGGCTAACAATCAAGCAGTGAACAAACACAATCAAGGAACAACCAACTCAAGACAAACTATAAACAACAGCCTCACCATGAAACCACCAACTACACTCCCACCAATACTGATGGGGCAAGCCACTGTCTCTGTATAAACACAGAGCAAACTTTACACCCTCCTAACACTGATGCTGTCTACTTGGATAATAAAACACCTGTTAAAAAAAAAAAAGCAGCAGCCAAGCTCAGAAAAAAACACTTCAAATCCCACAATCTTTGTTGTCCTCCTTGTCCCTTTCCTTCTCCTCCTTCTCTTACAATCCACAAATATCATCCCCTTCTAGCATTGATGATGTTACCTAGTTGGATCATGAAACATCTGCAAGAAAACCACCAAGCTCAGAGAGTACTCCGTGGAAGTATCTTTCCTCTCCTCACCTTTGGAAAACTAGTGAGATCCCTTCTGAAATGCTTCTCATATCATCTCTCCTTCTGTGGACTGAAAAATCTTTGACCATTGGTTGTCTCATCTGTGGCTCTCCATCCTGTGTCCCAAGATTATTCCCAAATACCATCACAACAGATAAAATTGTATCTGTAACTGTACCACAGATAAATTCCACATGCTTCCAGTTCGGGATTATCTTTGACATGGGAAAGTTGTCTGAGGAAAAAAAACACAGCCCAGTTAATCAGTGAATGGCCTTTTTAAAAGATCAAATTATCTGCTACAACGTCCTACTAGACAATGACTACTTCATCTTCAATCACAACAATACAAGAGCACGGAACAGATACAAACTCAATGTAAACTGCTCCAAACTTGATTGCAGAAAGTACGATTTCAGCAACAAAGTGGTCAATGCCTGGAATGCACTACCTGACTATTGTCACATCCTCAAACCCCCACTCCTTTAACCTTAAACTATCCACCATTGACTTCACCCCATTCCTAAGGGGCATGCATAAGCACACAATCGTGCCTACCATTCCTGTTCTATTGTCCCTGCTTATTCATACCTATTTCCTGTATTCTTACTCATGTTTATACTTATATCTATTATCTTGTAAGCGACTGACAAATCAAATAAATAAATATGTTGTATATTCTAATTGCCTGGATAGGAACAAGGTAGGAGTGGAGGTAGCTAGAAAATGTGAGCAGCTCAAATCCTGCCGTGAAATTCTCTGGTCCAAGATGACAACAAGAAAACAGTAGCAGTGGCTGTATAAAATTTCTCTACATCGTGCTTTATTTTTGTTTTGCTTGGTTCCTCAAAAATGGAGACATACATTCATATCTCCAAGAAAGGTTTTGCCAAACAAGTACTTGCACTGATCCATTGCTTAGTCTCATGCTTTTAAACCAAGCACACTTACACATGCCCACAAAGAATGCACACAACACAAGAGAGCTTGCGAGATGCTTTTTAGCTCTCCACAGAAAGAATGGTTCTGAATGAAGTGTGCCATCAGTACAAGAATGCACTGTTCAGCATCGTTGTTTTTATACAATGACTTTTTTCAACTGTTCTTTCTAACATGAATCCTGTACTGAGCTACTGGCTGCTCAGTTTGGCTGCACTGTATTATATTAGATATCTCAAGCATGCAGGGAACAGAAGCCAAGAGTTTCATTACATGCAAAAGCAGATTGATAACCCTTGCCACCCACTCAGGTAGTTCTCAACTTACAATCACAATTGAGCTCAAAATTTCCATTGCTAAGGAAGGCTGTTGTTCATTGATTTTTGCCTCATTTTACAACCTTTCTTGCCACAATTGTTAAGTTAGTAGCAATAGCAATAACACCAAGACTTCTATACCACTTTACAGTTTTTTACAGCCCTCTTTAAGTTTACAGAGTCAGCCCCTTGCCTAAAACAATCTGGGTCCTCATTTTACTGACCTCAGAAGGATGAAAGGCTGAGTCAACCTTGAGCCAGTCAGGATCAAACTCCTGGCTGTGAACAGAGTTGGCCCGCAATACTGTATTCTAACCGGATATTGCCTTATATACCACATTCTAATCACTGTGCCTTATATGCTGCATATGCTGAATTCTAGTTGTGAAGGGAAGGAAGGAAGGAAGGAAGGAAGGAAGGAAGGAAGGAAGGAAGGAAGGAAGGAAGGAAGGAAGATAGCAATAGCACTTAGATATATACTGATTCACAGAGTTTTACAGCCCTCTCTGGCTCAACAATCAGTATAGTCAACAATCTAGCTCTTCATTTGTGCAGCTGGCAATTAGCAGAAGTAGTCTGCAGTACTGCACTCCAACCACTGTGCCATGATGGCTCTGTTGACTTAACACCTTTGTTAAGTGAATTTGGCTTCCCCATTGTCTTTGTTTGTCAGAATGTGGTCACATGACCCCGGGACATTGCAACCATCATAAATATATACCGATTGGAAAGAGTCCCAGTTTTGATCCTGTGACCATAGGGATGCTGCAACGGGTGTGTGAAAGATGGTCATAAATTACTTCTTTAGTCCTGTTGTAATTTCGAATGGTCACTAAACAAATGGTTGTGAGGATTACCTGTACATCTTTCTCAACCAGCACATTAGATGCAAACCTTTGGTATCCTAAAACCAGAATATGAACCTGAGTTATTGTGGGATGAGCCAGTTTGTTGACATAGCTAAGGTATCAGATTAAAAACCAGGAGACTGTGAGTTCTAGTCCTGCCTTAGACCCAAAGTCATCTGGGTCAGGGGTTGCCAACCTTTTGGACCTCAGAGACCACCAAAGTCATAATTTTAAATCCTATGGACCACTAATATGAATTCTGACTGATGGTGGCTTGCTGACATTGGTGGGACAGTTGGTCCCATATTCCAGAGCTGCAGTAGTCACAAGACTGGTCCTTTGGACATCCCAGAGCAGCTCATCCATGGCAGGCTGGTGTCCAGGCCAGCCCTCTGACTACTGCAGCTCTGGAATATGGGACAGACTATCCCACCCAAGGCAGATTTCCCTCCCCTGCTGTTGGTCTTACCTTCCAGTTCCAGATTGCATGGCTCTAGTCAAGCTCAGGTTTGTGCTTGGCCGAAGGATGGGGACCAGTGGGTGGGCAGGCCATGTTGGCAGTGCAGACTTGTCTTCCCATGCAATCTGGATTAATTGCTTTGTGGGTGCTTTGGGGGAACATATTTCTCTGCGGACCACCAAAATTTTCTCACAGACCACCAATGGTCCTGGCCCACTGATTGGTGATCTGGGTGACATTGAACCAGTCAGTTTTTCTCAGCCCTAGGAAGGAGGCAATGGCAAACTATTTCTGAAAAACCTTACAAAGAAAACTGCCGGCAACTTGTCTCCAGCAATTGCACATGATTGAATGGATGATGGGAGGAGGGAAATTATGTGATAGGTAATCTCCAAGGTGCTTTTTTTCAAGAGGCAACTGGACTTTATTGTTTTCTTTGAAGGTGTTTCACTTCTCATCCAAGAAGCTCTGGCGCTGAAGAAGCTTCTTTGATGAGAAGCAAAATGTCTTCAAAGAAAATCAAGAAAGTCCAGTTGCATCTTGAGAAAAAGCATCTTTGGGACAACCATGACCTGGATGACTGAGAATCTCCATAGGCATTCATGTGATAAATACTGCAAATTTTTGGTATCCTTCCCGTTTTTTTTAAACTGTCCAAAATCTCATTAAGAATTCATTGAACTCAACCTAAGAACCCACACAATTGTATTCAAAAATGCTGAAATCTCTAATTTTAGAATGCACAAATTTAATGTTTAATGAGATTTCATATGATAATAACTATAAGACTTAAAGGTGTTGCACTCCAATTGGCAATCATAGGGGGGATTTTGCTTTTTAAGAATGTTGGAAGAGAATATATGAAATTGTAAACAAGACAGACGGAAGTATAAGTATAATGTATAAAATATATATAGAAATTTAGGAAAAAGAAATACAATTGAATAAGAAGAAAATGAGATAATCATAAAAGAAAATTAAGAGAAGTAAAGGGAGAAATCGTGAGAAGTTGAAAAAAGAGTGATAAGATATGAAGTTGAATACATAAGATGAATATGCATATGAAATTGTGTCTGTATAGAAATGTGATAATCTGGACCCATGCTGTACTCAAATAAGATGTTTTATTTGTTTTGTTAAAATTCAATAAAACTTTATTAAAAAAATGCTGAAATCTCAGCATTTCTCAAGAGTCTTTCCATATGATCATTGTGAGATCTTGTAATATTTGGCAACATCAATTTGGCAACAGCTTTCAACTGTTTCTAAGTAAACAACCAAAAAAACATTTTTTTTCTGTAATTATAGTCTTGGGACGAGTGAAGACATCGTTTTTGGAGTGTGATTAATGTTATTAATGCTGGGTCGAACTGGGAAAGCCATCACTTCCTGGATCTATATAGAGAAGATTCAGTGCCCATGACTGACACTTCATTGTAAAAATATATAATATAGCCTCTATCTAAAACTAAGGATGGTGAAATCTCTCAATGTTGCTTGGGGACATGCTGTTTTCTCACAGTAAATTTGTTATGGTCTCAGACCATAAATAACATTTTACATGTTTGACAAAAAGGGAAAATAGGAGAGAGCAGACATTTCTATGCCTATGTTTTGACATAATGTACGCTTCAGAATGAATATTTAATTAAACTAACCCCAGTACACGAGACTGAAAGCTTTTCTTTTGAATGCACCCACTTTTTCAATGTTGGGTGGATTTAATACAGAAGGCATTCAGGATCTGCCATTCCTTGCTCAGAATTTGAAGTGATGGGAACAGAAAATTTTGTCAGAAGAATTGAGTTGGTTGTCAGTTTAATCAATGAGTTTTTAGGCTCAATTTAATCTCCTCCACACCATCACCCAATAACCCTCATCCCATACAAACAAATGTCACATTCATGACAGATCCTTTCTCCTATAACTCAGATGCAGCAGCCTTTGAAAACGAAGCACTGAGACCAGATGAGAAATGTAATTTGCAGTTAGACCAAAGTTGTGGATTGGTTGTGAGAAATCCCCACCTTATGTCTATCCCATGGACAAACGTAATCCATTTTGTTGAGTATCTTCTCCATCCTGGTGCTATCTACAGATTTTGAGAGTATCTCAGCAATGATGATGCCAATCAGAGTAGTCTAACGTCACTGGCTGAACTACTGGATTTGCAGCTATGGCCACCTTTTAAAAAATTGGTGTAAAAAGTTGTGTTTTCCAAGCTTTTCATTTTCTACAGTCTCTACGCTTAATACAGAACCACCATTAGGGCCTATATTATTTGTTCTTTCACATAAGAAATATGCTAACAAAACTAGTGACTCCCAGATTAAAGGAGCTTCAAGACCAGAACCCATTTAAGCAGTGGTGGGATTCATTTTTTTTTAACTACCAGTTCTGTGGGCATGGCTTGGTGGGTGTGGTGTGGCTTGGTGGGCATGGCTTGGTGGGTGTGGCAGGGGAAGGATACTGTAAAATCCCCATTCCCACCCACTCCAGGAGAAGGTTATTGCAAAATCCCATTCCTTCCCCACCTCATTAACCTGCTTTCCAGCTTCACTCTCCTGTGCAGGGCAACCAAAGGAGACCCAGCCGATCAGCTGGGACTCAGGAAGCAGAGAATAGATAGCAGTGGGCCCAGTCAAAGGTGGGATTTGCCAGTTCTCCGAACTACTCAAAATTTCCACTACTGGTTCTCCAGAACTGGTCAGAACCTGCTGAATGCCACCTGTCTGTGTAAGTAATTGTGATGCTCAGTAAAGCATCAGTGAAATGTAGAACCAATATGTCCCTTTTCTCTTTCAAACTTGCTCACAACCGCACCTGTGGAGCTATATTTGTAGCTATGCCAACTACAAAGCATAAAAGCTTCAGAAAATGGCACCCAGGGAGTGAATGAGTGAGTGAGATACTTATTCATTTTTCCCTAACTTACTTATCCATCATAAAAAATAGATTCCCCATCCTAGTACAAATGACACTCAGTGACTAGATATACACACAATAAGTTTAGCCATGAACTTCAAAGTCCATTGAAAGACTGTACTACATGGGTCAGGAATTTAAAAATCTAGTACTTTAGGCGAGGGAGTCCCAGTCTGGCATAATGGCTTAAGGCACCAATCTGGGAGACTGTTGAGTTCGAGTCCAGCTTCAGACTTTAGATCAGAGGCGTCAATCTTGGCAACTTTTAAAACTTGTGGGCATCAACACCTAGAATTCCTCAGCCAGTCCTGCTGTCTGGGGAATTCTGGGAGTTGACATCCACAAGTCTTAAAGTTGTCAAGGTTGGCTTTAAACTTTGGATCAGTTCCTCTTTCTCAACCCAAGGAAAGAGGCAAGGACAAGCTACTTTCTGAATATCTAAGAAAAGAAACCCACAAAGACTAATCCAGGCAATCATCAGGATTCAACACTGATTCAAAGACTTTTTTTTAAAGGAGATACTCTCATTGACCAGCCTAAATGTGCAACAGAACTGGAGAGTGATGTTTCCAGCAAGAGATCTTGCAGCTAGGCTACTTTTGAAGGAATGAAAGTAAGGTATGAATTCGCCACTTCTCCCCTCCTTTCTAAGAAAACCACAGAGGGCTCAGAGGCACATCAGTATTCTCAATGGGGAACATAATGTGCAGTTATGGAGTAGTCAGTGGGGAACGTAACATAGAGTTAAGAAGACAAGCATGCCAATTTTCTGCCCCACTTTAAGAAGATGAACACATTGATTAAAAAAAAATCAGAGCTGTTTTCTTTGTATGTGCCACACTGGAAATGTCAAAGGAAAATGTATCTGCATTGCTTCAAAATGATCACTTTGCTTGGATTCAACTCTCCCCCTTTATCAAAGTCGGATTTTATTCTGATCAAAAGCACTGGGGATTCGCACAGCTAAACGTAATACATGTCTGCATGGTAATTTCTGCTTAGGAATTAGGAAAGGCTCTCTACTGGTATCAACCTAACAAGCTCACATATCCCCATGGACCTCAAACAGATCAATGGCATATTTTAGGGAAATAAATAATCCTGATGATTGGGAGAAGTTAATGACTCAGGTAGGATGTGGTAGCTCAGTGGCTAAGACACTGAGGTGGTCAATCAGGAAGGTTGGCAGTTTGGCGGTGCGAATCCCTAGCGCCGCATCATGGAGTGAGCTCCCATTACTTGTCCCAGCTTCTGCCCACCTAGCAGTTCGAAAGCTTGAAAAAATGAAAGTAGAAAAATAGGGATCACTTTGGTGGGAAGGTAACAGCATTCCGTGCACCTTCGGCATTTAGTCATGCCGACTACATGACCATGGAGACGTCTTCAGATAGCGCTGGCTCTTCAGCTTTGTAAGAGATGAGCACCGCCCCTAGAGCCAGAAACACTAGTATGTATGTGCGAGGGAAACCTTTACCTAATGACTCAAAGACCCTCTTGTGTTAGCCACACCTTTGACGGATTATTATTAAATCAGGGACAACCAATGGCAGTAATAAAGATGAGCCTTGGAGAAATGCCTTTTTTGAAGTCATTGTCTCAGGCTTCCTTTTGCTCGTCATCAGAAGCATTTCTGAGCCGGGTTCTTGAATTATTCTCTCTCTTCCAGTGACTTACAACAGTTCATTTAATGACTATTCAAAGTGACCACAGTGCTGAAGCAAAGGACTTATGACCATTTTCCACACTTACAATATGGCAGCATCCCTGTTCAAAACTGAGATGCTTGACAACTGGTTCACATTTAGAATGGGTTGCAGTGTCCCCAGGGTAATGTGATCCCCTTTTGCGACCTTCTTACCAGCAAAATCCATGAGGAAACCAGATGTACATCACATCCGTGTTCCTAAATTAACAACTGCAGGGATTCACTTAACAACAGTGAGAAGAAAGGGTGTAAGATGGGGCAAAATTCACTTAACTGATGTTTCACGTAGCAGCAGAAATTTTGGGCTCCATTGTGGTCGCAAGTCAAGGACTACCTGGACTTTGAATCCCATTCCATTTCCATTTTATGCATAACAGCAGAAGTTTAGATCATCATCAGATGGAAGAAGAGTAGCTTATGGAATAGCAATAGCATTTTGACTTATATGCTAAGTCCTTGATTTAGGACCACAGTGGAGCCCAAAATGTATGTGGTTAAGTGAGATATTTGTTAAGGGAATTTTGCTCCATTTTATGACCTTTCCTGCCACAGTAGTTAAGTGAATAGCACTTTAACTTATACACCACTTGACAGTGCTTTTACAACCTTCTCTAAGTAGTTTACAGAGTCAGCCTCTTGTCCCCAACAAATCTGGGTCGTCATTTTACCCACCTCGGAAGGATGGAAGGCTGAGTCAACCTTGAGCCTGGTGAGACTTGAACTGCCAAATTGCAGGCAGACAACAGTCAGCAGAAGTAGCCTGCAGTATTGCATTCTAACCACTGCGCCCCCACAGCTCTAACCCTAACACTAATTCTAACCCTGATGATTGATAGATAGATAGATAGATAGATAGATAGATAGATAGATAGATAGATAGATAGATAGCAATAGCACTTAGACTTATATACCACTTCACAGTGCTTTACAGCCCTCTCAAAGTGCTTTACAGAGTCAGCATATTGCTCCCAACAATCTGGGTTCTCCGTTTACTAACCTTGGAAAGATGGAAGGCTGAGTCAATCTTGAAACTCATCAGGATCGAACTCCAGCCTGTGGGCAGAGTGAGCCTGCAATACTGCATTCTAACTAGGGCTCCAGAATGAACATGGCATGCTTACAAATCTGTATTTCCACGCACTCTTCATGGCCTATTATTCTGCACAGCTCAGCAACAAACGCCTTGCATTGCTTATTGTGCAGTGATCCCATACAATAAAAATGCTCAATTCAAGTGCTCAGATTTTTCCATCTTTTGAAACCTCTAGGAGGGACAGCTTAGTGGATGTCGGGGCGCAGGTGAATAATGCCATCATAATAGCAGAATCTGCAAAAAGAACAATGCAAGGAAATCTTATTCTTCAAACAGAGAGTTTCAGCTTTCTAAGCTCACAGGGTTCATACCAAGAGAAACTCAGGGCTCCATGTTAGATGGAGAAAATAAGAGACATTTAACTCTGAAGAAAAAAAAATAAAAGAAAAGAAGCTTCTTAGGGTTGATGTCTTTTTTTTTAAGGCATCGGCAGTTTCACAAAATAATATTCCATGTTGCTTCTGGCAACGTTGTCCAAATTGCTTCAGATTTGCCATAGAAACAGTTGAGAACCTTTAAAACAAACCACAACCTTGAACAATAAAGACAATGGGCATCTCAGCATATAGAAAAGCTAAAAGAAACTGAGTAACAACAGGATGATGAGAATAGCTGCCAAGAGCATAGAAAAATGTGATCCAGATTCTTTTATAAAACATATATAATGGCTGGGACCCAATGCATCATTGTGGCAGCTCGTCACCATCTTGTGGGCTTGACAAATAGACCCCCCCAAGACTATTGTCTGTCCTCTGGTCTCTAATAAGGGAAGGATATACATGCAGCTTCCATAATATATTTGTTGACAGTAACTTTAGGCAATTAGACGGACAATCAATGAAGGAATGTCAAGATGGGAAGCGTTATTGGAAGTACTGCATGATTCTGGAAATAATTGACTGTCTTGCAGTTTGTTGGCTTACGAGAGAGCACTGCCAAACTGGATCCAGGAACTTTCAGTTTCCTGGAAGCTTCCAACATGGGCAGAAAAAGAGTTGGTTTCCTTGAACAAAATGGCTTGAACGATGTATAGCTGTAAGATACCCAGACCCAATTTCAGAATAGCCAAGTTGGTAGAAACCTAGAAGCATTGTTCTGAGTCTTGGAATCAGGATTTTTAAGAAGGTTGGAGGAGCTGCAGTCTCAGCTTTTCACCTAATTTCAAAAGTTCTCACTCTGCTGGCATCCATCCTTGAACTTGAGGTGGAATAATATGGCCAGAGGTGGGGTGAATTGCCTCTTCTGGTTTAAGGCTTAAAAGAGATCCAAAAAGAGCAAAGAGTGAGGGGTCCTTGGTACTAGGACTGATTATGTTATCTAGTTGGGTAATATCATGACATTAGCCTAAGATTAAAAATCAGACTTGTCAGATGTTACATCTTTTCTATACTGCTCTACGGAGTAGAGAGTTGGTCTCTGACAGAAAGCCACTTGAAGAAAGTGGAAGCATTTGAAATGTGGATTTACAGGCAGCTGTTATGAATAAGTTGGGTTGACAAAATCAGAAAAGAGGAGGTGATAAGCCACCAGGGAAAGGCAAGGGAAATCATCAAAACCATAAAGAAGCAAAAGTGAGAATATTTTGGACATGTGATGCGACACATGAAAAAATACGGCATCCTTGACTTAGTCCTCCAGATAAACATTGAAAGCAAATGTGGTCCAGGCAGAAGAAGAACATCATGGCTTCAAAATCTAAGGCAGGAGTCTCCAAACTTGGCAACTTTAAGATTTGTGGACTTCAACTCCCAGAATTCTCCAGCCAACTATGCTATGCTGGCTGGGAGTTGAAGTCCACAAGTCTTAAAGTTGCCAAGTTTGGAGACCTCTGATCGAAGGGACTGGTTTGGACCAAACTCAACAGCACTTTTTTGTGTGGCTGTTGATAAAAATAGGATCACCAACATGATCACCAATGTTCCATGATGGATATGGCACAACAACAAGAAGAAGTTGGGTAATGAAACATCTGCAAGAAAACAACCCAGTGCAGAGAGCACCAAGGACTCCTCATTTCAACCCTGAGCTATAAATGTTCTCCTTCATTGGGACAAGGAGTCAATAAAAGTATGGATAGAAGATTTGAGTCCACTCAACCATTTGCCCCCATAAATGACCTTTTCTGATTTTGCCAACTTCAAGTTTTTTTTTTCCTTTGGTTTAACTTGATTTATTTCACTTTGAAAACAAATTTGTCTTCAGTCCAGCCAGACTTGTGCAGAAGCAGAAATTGAAACCCAATAGAAATGCAGCAGGTGCATAAAGATTCAGAGTGTTTTTATGGGGATTGCATCTCAAGTTCTTCATCTATACTTAGAAACAATAGATCAGAAACCTCCTGCTAAGTACTGGAAGTCCTTGACTGACAATAGTTCTTTTAGTGACCATTTGAAGTTACCATGGCACTGAAAAAACTGACTTGTGACTGCTTTTCACAGTTAAGAACAGGGGTCTTCAAACTTGTCAGCTTTAAGATTTGTGGACTTCAACTCCCAGAATTCCTCCTCCAGTCATGTTAGCTCAGGAATTCTGGGAGTTGAAATCCACAAGTCTTAAACTTGCCAAGTTTGAAGAACCCTTGTGATAGATGATAGATAAATGATAGATATACTACCTACATAGACAGATGATAGATTGATTGATAGACAAGTAAATAGGTAGATAGGTACGGAGAGAGAGAGAGATGATAGATAGGTGATAGAGCAGGGGTCTTTCAAACTTGGCAGCTTTAAGACTTGTGGACTTCAACTCCTCAGAATTCTTCCTCCAGTCATATTTAGCTCAGGAATTCTGGGAAATTGAGGTCCACAAGTTCTTAAACTTGCCAAGTTTGAAGACCCTTGTGAGAGATGATACATACATACATACATGATAGATTGATGCCTTGGTAAATGGTAGATAGGGAAGAGAAGAGAGAGAGAGAGAGAGAAGGAGAGAGAGAGAAGAGAGAGAGAGAGAAGAAGAGAAGAGAGAGAGAGAGAGAGAGAGAAGAGAAGAGAGAGAGGAGAGATGATAGATAGGTGATAGAGCAGGGGTCTTCAAAACTTGACAGCTTCAAGACTTGTGTGCTTCGTTCAACTCCCAAAATTCCTCCTCCAGTCATGTTAGCTCAGGAATTCTGGGAGTTGAAGTCCACAAGTCTTAAACTTTCCAAGTTTGCAGACCTTTGGTTAAGACCATTGCAGGAACCCCATAATCATATGAACAAAATTCGGGCTCATATTTATGACAGTTGCAGCATCCCCATGAGATCTCCTTTTGAGACCTTCTGATAAGCAAAGACAATGGGGAAGCCAGATTCACTGAACAACCGTGTTGCTAACTTAACAACTGCACAGGTTCACTTAATAACTGTGGTACGAAAGGTCATAAAATGGGCCAAAACTCATTTAACTTTCTCACTTAATGACAGGAATTTGGGGCTGAACTGTGGTCATAAGCTGAGGACCAACCATATAGTGGAAAGGCAAGTGGGAGAAATGTGGTATTTTTTCAAGAGGCAACTGGACTTTCTGGTTTTTCTTTGAAGATGTTTTTCTTGTCATCCATCTTCGAAGAAGTCGAGACTGACCTACCACCCCTTACCTTCCTAAATATGAGGAATGTCTGTCGACCAGTTTTGCATCTTTTTTAGCAGGTCATTAAGGTCTCCTGGAGGTTTATCTGTGTCATCAGGGTCACTTGAGTGGTATAAACTAGAACAGTTCCAAGAAAACTCCACACCCATTTGCACCACTCAGATGACCCTGAGGATACAAGATAAACCTCCAAGTGCTTCAACAACTCTCTAAAAAGGATGCAAATGACCAGCTGTCTGCAAGGAGTCCTTCCATTCCCCATTATCCTAGTCAGAGGTAAAGAAGCTTCTTGGATGAGAAGCGAAAACTCTTCAAAGGAAAACCAGGAAGTCCAGTTGCCTCTTGAGAAAAACATCTTTGGGTCTGCAAGAAAACAAACTCAGAGAGCTCCAAGAACCCTTCAATAACAATAGATGCTTCCTGGAGCAATAAACCGCGAGAAAATCTGGTGGCCTGGCCATTTGCTCTCTGCAAGGGACACACCGTGCATGCATGTTTGTCTGGATGCAACATGCAAGAAGAGGATGAGAGACCACACCAGACTCTTAACAAGATCTCCTAGAACATAATGATACTCAGCTCACTGCTATACGCCAACCACAGACTCACGCAACACAGAGAAAATTAAGAAGGAAGAGCGCACTAGAGAGAAATGATCAGACAAAATGAAAGGAACAATCATGCTTGGATGAGATGGGCAAAACATCCCATGGGGACCCTTCTATGTTGAAATTGTCATTAGACCAGCAACATTTGGCACGTTTCTCAGCACGGAGGTTGATAAGCTCAGCTGGTAGAGTTCTCGTTGTAGGATCTCCAAGGGCATTTCTTTCCAAAAATGCAGCATCACATAAGAATTTGGCAGTTTCCCCCAGTGGTCTCATCGGATATCAACAATTTATTTCAATTATGATTTTTTTAAATATATCATTTAAATTCTGAGCAACAGCTGGTATCATTTGGGAAGAAGACAATGGGTTCTTTGTTATTCATGGATGCTTCCTTGCCAGCCACTGTTTCAATTTGGCCAAGAAGGGATCTACCTCTGACATACCAACTAGCACGACCAAAGCTTCATCTGCAAGGTATGCTCAAATAAATATGCCACTGCCTCTATCACAGGAAGTTCTCGACTTAGGTCCACAATGGAGCCCAACATTTCTGACATTAAGTGAGATATCTGTCAAGGGAATTTTGCTCCATTTTATGACCTTTCTTGCCACGGTCGTGAAGTGAATAGCAATTACACTTACACTAATATACCTCTTCATAGTGCTTTATAGCCCTTTCTAAGCAGTTTACTGTGTCAGTCTATTGCCCCCCAACAATCTGGCTCCCCATTTTACCAACCTTGGAAGGATGGAAGGCTGTGTCCACTTTGAGCTGGTGAGATTCAAACTGCCAAATTGTTAGCAGCTGGCAATCAGCAGAAGGAGCTTGCAATATGCATTCTAACCAGGGGTGGGCTGCTGGGGGTTCACAGGTGTTCAGGCAGGGGTGGGATTCAAATTTTTAACAACCGGTTCTGTGGGCGTGTCTTAGGTGGTGTGAGTTGTTCTGTGGTCATGTGACTGGGTGGACATGGCTTGATGGTCATGTTATTGGCTGGGTGTGGCCAACTCAACATCACTCACATCGAGGCACGCATCTCCTCGCCTGGCCTCTCATGATTGTGGGGATGCTGCAACAGTCGTAAGTGTGAAAAAGGGTCATAAGTCACTTTTTTTCAGTGCCATTGTAATTTTGAATGGTCACTCCACACAAGCAAAGTACCAGCAAAGGAGGGGAAAAAAACTCCAGAGAAATTCCTGAGACAGGAAATCCAGTCCTGCCAAGAATGTAATAAAGGTCAACGGAGAGGCAGTTTCTGTAAGCAACACCAGAATGTTTCCTTCCTGCCTTCCTTACAGGATTAGGCCAGTAATTATTTCTAACAGCCGGTTCTCCAAACTGCTTGGAATGTTAACAACCGGTTCTAGTGGATAGGTGCAAACTGGTAGAATCCCACCCCTGGGTTCAGGAGAGCTCCAGTTAAGATTCTGCACAGTTCAGAGAACTGCCGAATCCCACTCCTGGATGGCCCCACCCACCTCTCTCCTCCCAGGAGTAATCGTTTGGATTTAGGAAAGTGTAGCTCATGTGTAGAGGCTTGGGGAGGGCAAAATGCAGCCCCCCCGGAAGTTCAGGAAGGCCAGAAACAGGCCCATTTCTACTTTCCTGAAAGCCTTGAGAGCCCAGGGAAGCCATTTTTGCCCTCCCAGGGGCTTAAGGAAAGTCTCTGAGCCTGGGGAGGGCAAACACCACCACCCCGGTGTAGTGCAAGAGGCTGACTAGGCCATATCCACCATGGCCACGCCCACCCAGCAACCGGGCAGAGAACCCCTTGCTAAATTTTTTGAAGCCCATCCCTGATTCTAACCACTGTACCACCACAGCTCTTGGCTACAGTTGATAGGTTAGTAACCTGGTTAAGGGATTTGGGTTTCCCCACTGACTTTGCTTGTCCAAAGGTTGCAGAAGGGGCTCATGTGATCCCAGGATGCAGCAATGCTCGTAAGTATGAACCACTTGGTGTGCATCTGGATTTTGATCCCACGATCACGGAGATAGTAGAAAGGTGGTAACTGTGAAAAATGGTCACAAGTCACTTTTTTCACTGCCGTTGTAACTTTGAATGCTCACTGAATGAATTGTTGTAAGTCGAGGACTACCTGTAGCTAGAAAGATTTCTCCTATATGGTTTTTACATGTTTGTGGAAGAGAGGGAGAGAAGGAGGGGACAAACAGATCTAACTGCGACTGTTTGTGCATCTGGAGCATTAAGGTGGCTTTTGCTTCCCTGTCAAGCGATGCAGAAAGTACACAGAATGATCAGAGTCACCTGGAGATGCCCCTCCCTGCAGCATAAAATTATATTCTCAGTGTGACATATCAGGAGATGTCATCTCGTCAGCAGGAAAAGAAATTTGTGGCAAGAAAGAAACTGTCACCTGAAAAGAATTCTGTCCTCCAGAGAGAAGAACAGGAGTGAGTGACAAAATAAGGCATGTCACAGCGAAACAAAGAGAATGTAAGAAGACCGGCATTGAAAGCAGAAAAGCTCTTACCAACCTCAGCTGGCTAATTCGTACATAGACCTAAGTTTAAATTTGTGGTAAAATGGAGCACACCAACTCTCCTTCAAATTCATTGTGAACCCCGGACAAAGGAGGGAGGAAGTATAGTTGGAAGCAGCTGGGATCCATAACTGGACAAATATTGAAGCTACCTATTGTGTAAACCATGGAGAAAATCTGCCTGACTTTATGGCATATAATCAGTCAATCAGTTGTTCAAAACCAAGCACCAACTAGGAAAAAGGACATTCAGAATAAAGATAACCTGTTTTAGTATGATCAAATCTGTCATAGCTCAGACAGGCCCATCAACCAGTGGATTTGCAAAGCTAGCTCTTGAAACAGTTCTTGCCCTTAAAAAAAAGTATATTTCAAGAAACCTCATAAAAAGACTGATTTGATGCAGCAAGAGCACTTACATACCGCTTCACAATGCTTTACAACACTCTCTAATATCAGCATAATTGCCCCCAACAATCTGGGTTCCCATTTTACCATCCTTGGAAAGATGATAAGCTTTAAGATAGATGCATTTCCATCTGTGTTTCTTTCTTTCCTCCTCCCCATCTTCTTTTTCCCCCAAAGATGTCTTGAAAGATGAGCTTAGCTTGTAGAGTCACTTGCCTTCACTGGCAATTAAACGTACAGGCCAGAACCAAAAACTAGAGATATCTTTCAAAGCAATTGCATGAGTCTTGCAAAAACTGTGGTTAGTTTTAGGTATTTGAGGACAGGTGCTTAGTTCATGGTAACGTACATTACAGAACATCTCCTTCTTTATATAATGCATCTGTTCAGCCTGATGTTGATATTTCCATCCTTCCTTTCCTTTTCAGAGAGGCTTTGCAACATATTCTTGGCTTTCTGTGTCTCCATTGTTTGAGGCTAAGATCATCTGCTGTAAATTTTGAGCAAATTTTAGATTAAAGCAACAGCAACTACAACACTTATTCCCCCCCCCCCCCACANCCCCCCCCCCCCCAACAAGTATATGGGCATTCACAATGAACAAAAGGCAAGTGCAGAGGTCAAGAGAAGGGAATATATAAATGATAAAGAGATGAATTGCCAAAATGGATGGGATTTGGATGGACTGTAAAAGATCCCTTGATGGAGTGGCAAGGGACGATGCAAAAGAGTGGGGGAAATGTGAATTAATTCTGCTCTAAGGTGACTTTCAAAGAGAAGACAGTAGAGGACACAACTCATAATCACAAATAGGTTTTCTCTTCTTAGCTTGTAAAAGTTGGGAGGGAATATGTACTCCACTCTTCAGCTTCTTGCCTTAATTCTTGTCCATCATATTTGCAGGTCTCCTCTCTGCCAAAATGTTATTATCTATTAATCTCCTAGCTGGTTGCTTCTCCCTGTCTCTCTTGTATCACTGATAAGCATGACAAGAGATGGGAACTGAGGATGGGATCCTCATTTCCAAGGATATGAAATGCCATTTATATCAGCCTGTGAATTTTGATCAATTCAGACGAGGAAGGAGGATGGGAGGAAAGAAACAGAAGAGGATAAATCACCCAGCTTCTTCTTCTGGAGCTAAATTTCAGACCTATTTTCCTTGTAAGGTGTAGGAAATGAAAGAGAAGGGGTGTGGAGAAAAAAAGGGAAAATATGAATGACATTCACACTCCCCAATTCTCATTAAAAATATCCCACTGCAAGGATGAAACAAATGTACTACAACATCTCAAGGTAGCTATGGTGGGCAAACTAATTTGCAGTTTGTGCATATGGGACTGTAGACCTGATTAAGGAGGAATCTGACAGGTTCGGTTCAGCAATAACTAAGACTTTGTTCAAGGCACCTTATTAAGAGTAGATGGAGGCTCTCTTTCTTGGAGTTAGTGGATATTCTTAACTCCATTAAAACACTGCAGACTACAAATGTTTCTTTTCTTTTCTTTTTCTTTTGTTTAGTCTGTCCTTATGGTCTTTGCAAAAGAACAAGTGGATTCTCATGTTCCACCCACAAGGGAGAACATGAATCTTTCTCATTACTCCATGACTTCAATGTGCTTCCTATCTGCAACCAAACAGGACAGCCACAGACTTCAGAGAGTAATTAAAACTGTAAAACAACAACAACAACACATTACTATCAACTTGCCTTCCATTGAGGAGCTGTATACTGCACGAGTCAAAAAGAGGGCTGTGGAAATATCTACAGACACCTCACACCCTGGACATAAATTGTTCCAACTTCTATCCTCAAAACAGCACTATAGGGCACTGCACACCAGAACAACTGGACATAAGGACAGTTTTCCCTCACATGCCATCAGTCTGGGTATTGGTATAAACAACTAATACCCACAACACTGTCAGACTATTTACTAAGACTGTATTACTATTATTCTTCTCATCCTTCCTATCTCCTACTTATGTCTATAACCTTGTTGCTTGTATCTTTATGATTTACACTGTTTTATTTAGTTTCTTAGTATGATTTTGATTGCTTATTTAGTATCCTATTACTAAGCGTATCTTATGATTCTTGATGAATGTATTTTATGTAAACTGAGAGCTTATGCACCAAAGACAACTTCCTTGTGTGTCCAATTATACTTCACCAATAAAGAATTCTATCATCTATCTATCTATCTGTCTGTCTGTCTGTCTGTCTGTCTGTCTGTCTATCTATCTCTCTAATCTTTCTATCTCATCTATCTATCTATCATCTCTGTTTCTCTCATCTATCATTCTCTGTCTCTCTCTCTCATCTTATCTTTCTCTCTCTCTCTCTCTCTCTCTCATCTATCTATCTATCTATCTATCTATCTATCTATCTATCTATCTATCTATCTATCATCTATCTAGAGTCTTGGATCCACATTTTCCTTTCTGTGGCCTATCTGCAACAGAGACCATGGTCACAATGAAAAATAATTTTATCCTTCTTTCCAATGCAAAGGCATGGTCCAATTGTCAGGTACAAAGAATCGGGTTCACACATTCAGTTACAGCTAAGATTTGTTGCTTGAGTCTAGAATTTAGTCAACTAACAGTCAGCATGAAACTGGCGCTAGATAAGAGTTAATGTAATTCAAGAGAGGCTGCACTTGGATCACTTGTAATGACTCTAGGCTGATTACTCTCTTGACTCTACCTCCCAGGCTCTGCCTCTTCTTCTCTTACACTAACAGATTAAAACATTATCTGTTTCTCATGCCCAAAGTGCATCTGTTCCCAGAGAGAATTATCATGATTATATGATATACATATATCAATGATTATATGGATATATTACATCCTGGGTAGAGGGGTGTCCTGTTATGGGAAATGTTTTATAATGAGCTTCAGTGCAGCATTAGCTTTGTCAAATATAACTGTTTCTTTGATTCAATGATGTCTACCACTCCACAGTTACTATCCTTATTTGGATTTAATTTAGGGGGCAGCCAGAATGTAGTTTTGCCTAGGGGATACTTTGGGGAATTATTATTCCAAATTGCTAAACTGTCTTTGGGAGTATATGTTTTAATTTTGATAGAGACCTGTGGCTTTAGCAAACCAAAGGGTTTATATATATGAAGGGCTTATTATATGAGTGTCACTCCAAAACTCAAAACAATCTATGTCATCCCTCGGCCTAGGCCAACATATCCTTGGCAGTTTAAAGATATATGGACTCTAGGAATTCCCCAATCTGCATATCAGCCTTTTTGTTTTTGAATTTTGGGAGTTGAAATCCACATTATTTTAAAGTTTTCTTCTCCTGTAAAAAGGCCAAAACAATTTATATTCATCCAAATGATGGAGGGTTATTTAAAACAAAAACAAAAAAGGCAGGGAAGACACACATATTTATTTATTCAGAACACCAGTCTTCTTGAAACAACACTTAAGAGAAAGATGAATGAGGAAGAAAGCTGGAAAAATTAAGCTTTGTCCATCCTACAAGACACCATACCATGTGAACAAAATGTCTGCCAGGCAAAGGGAAAGCTGCAATGCGGAGATCAAATTCAGAAATGTAGTAAGTCAAACCCCCATTGTGCTGCCAGATAGAACAATATATCTGATCCTCTTCTCCTTGACTTCTCTTCCCTGCATCCTTATCCAACAGAAAATTCACTACCAATATTGGGATTGATCAGGCCAAGTAAATGCCATGCCACCCACATGTATACAATTTCAACTCCAAGTTCATAGAAACGTAGTAGTACTAAAGGTCTCCACTGGCTTTGAGTTGCTGCCAAACCAAGGAAAGAGTGTTGGAAGAGGTGACTCTACTTCCATAAAGTTGGTAACAAAATCCATTTTCTTTCTTAGCTGAATCATGGACTAGGGACAGCTGTTCTTCCTGAATTTTGAGGGCTCATTCCTGGCTTACAGAAGCATGTTGTAACTTTTGCCTGAACCTGAAGACCTGAACCTCAGAGCAAGGAAAAACAATTTGCTCAGGGAAATCTCCAGCGAGAAAGACTATCTTATAGTCTTGATGCAATAACCGGAGAGAAAATGGGGAGAGAAGGCCTGGCCTCCACTTCAAGTATGATTGCTCAGGGCATAGGGGAGGAGAAGCAACTAGCACTGAAATACATTTATTAGTTCCCTACTCATCCATTTCACAACTTGTCACCGTTGCTGGTGATGTTGGATATTGACTGTAGGTTGATGCTCAGCAGGGGATGGTCTTAATGGGGAGCCAACACAATTCTGGTTTTCATTAGAAGTGATAAAGATCACAGACTTAATATCTTATGACTTGATTCCAGTCATCTAAAGATTAGTAGTGACTCTGATTTCTGATGGAACAGACTATTTCTAGCTCAGGGTTGAATGGTGGGGTGCTTGATACTCTCTGAGTTTGATGGTTTTCTTGCAGAAGTTTCACTACCTAGTTAGGTAACATCATCAGTGCTAGAAGGGAGGGGGGGTTACAGAGAGGGGGAGGAGGAGGAAGAGGAGGAGGAAAACTGTGGGATCTGTGCTGCTTTCTGAGCTTCGCTGTTTTCTTGCAGATGCTTCATCACCCAACTAGGTAACATCATTAGTGCTAGAAGGGAGTGGGTAACTGGAAATTAATGAAGTCACTTAGTTGGGTTAGGGAAACTTCTGCAAGAAAATTACCAAATCAAGAACCCAAAACTCTGATTTTCTTGTAGTGGAAAGTACAGTGGTTCAAGGAGAGTCAGAGAGAGAGAGAGAGAGAGAGAGAGAGGGAGGGAGGGAGGGAGGGAGGGAGGGAGGGAGGGAGAGAGAGAGAGAGAGAGAGAGAGAGAGAGAGAGAGAGAGAGAGAGAAGGCAACATTCATTCTATATGATGGGAAATGAGATGTCCAGGTGGGTTGGAAGGACTCAGGGATGAATCACCAAGGAGCACAGATGGGACATTTGCATTAGATGAGCAAGATGGTAAAAAGGTAAAGGAAACCACAACAGAGAAGCTCTCTTTAAGCCTTACAATTGCACTGTTTTCAAACTGTGATGGGTTTGGTTGCAGAATAAGAGGATTTCTGCACCTCGTTTATTTGAAGGGTCAACCTGAAAACTCAACTTCTGCAACTCCATATAGAATGAAGAGGAATCAGAGAAGGAGCCAAAGAACAAGGTGACTGCATTGTACTCCATTCCCCATTCATTTATTCAGAGCATTTCCCTCCCGCTCTTCATGTTCTCTCTTGAGTTACTTCTTCCTTTGCCACCTTGCTGTAGAAGATGACAGGTCCTTTTATCTCATTTTCCTGATATTTTACAACCTTAGCTCTCTTGCAATGAATCCCCATTTTGGTTCTCTCAGACACATTTTATCACAATCATCCTTCACACTGTGCAAGAATACTTCCATTACCAGTCCCAGAAGTAATTTGTATGAATTAATTCTTCAATTTCCAGTGAAGCCATATGCACACAAATAATGGTGAGAAAGAGACAGAAGGGACTCAGTAAAAGAACTGAATCCAAAATTGAGTGGACGTTGCCTATAGCGCCACAAAAAAAGTGGGGGGAAGCTCAGAAGAATATCTGGGAGCTGAACAATCTAGATAATCATATACAGGTGATTCTTTTCTATGTCTCTCTTGAGGCCTTCAAGTGAAAGGATGAATTACATGTTTGCTAGCTTTCTTATCCCAAAACAAATGGTGTGTCAGAGAGATGGAATGCCATAACTTTAACTGCATTTTATGATTTCATACAAGCTGCTTGAGGGAACATTATGGGCACACACACACAAAATAGTTCAGCAAATATAATGTTTGGGATGGGAACGGGGTTAAAGAAGAAGGCTTGCAAATGAAGAGTTGATATTACAAAATTCCACTTCTACATGGAGCAGCCTTGAAGAATTTTGCCTTGTTTTGCAACCTTTCTTGCCAACGGTTGTTAAGTGAATCATGCAGTTGTTACTAACAGGCTTGTTAAGTGAAGCTGGCTTCCCCACTGACTTTGCTTGTCAGAAGGTTGCAAAAGGGGATCAAGTGACTTCCCCCAGGACACTGCAACCATCATAAATGTGAGTCAATTGCCAAGCAGCTGAATTTTGATCATAGGGATATGACAAATGGTTGTAAGTGTGAAAAGCAGTCTCAAGTCACCTTTTTCAGTGCCACTGTAAGTTTGAACAGCCTGTTATATGTCAAGGACTACTTGTGTATGGCAGAGGCCCAGGTTATACCAGGGTCTACCTTTTCTTTTATATAACCTCGATAAGGTTTGGAAAGCGGTTACATTGTTGATTTATTTATTTTATTTATTCACATTAAAAAGATAAAACTACATAAAGAACATGTTACAAAAATATCAAAATACAAAATGCAATAGCTAAAAAGATGGGATGAGATGAAGAAATAGGATGAGCGGGGGGGGGGGGGCAGG
>BHFT01065575.1:26068-61014 GCA_004320025.1 Laticauda laticaudata | reverse complement strand
GGGGGGGGGGGGGGGCAGGTGAGATCTGACATTAGTCTGTTAAGCACCCTTGTACACTGATGGGAATCACAGGGTGTGAGTTTCCCAAATCATCGAATAACAGAGTTGGAGGTCATCTAGTACAACCCCCTGTGGCCCCATAAAACTATTTAATAAATAAATAATAATCTAGCCATCCCATCAGGCCTGGCAGGGAAGGGCATGTTGTGCATGCTGTCTACAAAGGGAATGCCATCTGATGGGTACTGGAGTCCAGACAGAGATGCAAGCATCTCAGGTTTCCATGGTCTTGAGAAGAAACAATCGTATCATGGATGAAGTCTCTTTCTGACCATCTCTTTTGAACAAAACTGTAAAAGTCTTCTAAATCTCTACTGGCCCTTGAGTGCGAATCTCGTCAGCACATGAGTGGGAGCAGATGAAGAACCACCCATAAAATAAGAACAGAAGAAGAATGGACTCTTATTGTCTCTTTTTTATTGGTATCATTATTATGATTACTCTGTTGTTTTGCATGTACACTGAAAACTTCTGCACTAAAGAAAAAAAAATTGTGTGTCTAATCAAACTTGGGCAAAAGTATTCCATTCCATTCCTTGTTCTGTTCTGTTCTGTTATTTTCTGTTCTATTCCTTGTTCTGTTCCATTTTATTCCATTTCATTCCATTGTTCCTTTCCTTTCCTTTCCTTTCCTTTCCTTTCCTTCCCTTCCTTTTCCTCCCCTTCCCCTCCCTTCTTTCCCTTCCCTTCCTTCCTTTCCTTTCCTTTCCTTTCCCTTCCTTTCCTTTCCTTTCCTTTCCTTTCCCTTCCTTTCCTTTCCTTTCCTTTCCTTTCCTTTCCTTTCCTTTCCTTTCCTTTCCTTTCCTTTCCTTTCCTTTCCTTTCCCTTCCTTTCCTTTCTTTTCCTTGTTCTATTCCATTCCATTCCATTGTATTCCATTGCATTCCCTATTTTGACTGAAAAAAGGATTCAGTCAACAAAAGATGAAGTTAAGAAGAGCTTTTTCTTCTAAAATATTCTGATGTCTATTATACTGGGTGGAAATCACATCCTTCCATGTATTAGTATTCTGCTCAGGCCAAAGAGCCACTGAAATGGAACTTGGGTATTTTAAGAGACACCACAATACAATTATATCACTACCCCTATAATATAATGGCATTTTTCCAAGCATCATGATTTTGAAATTATCTGAGAAATAACAGAAAGAATGCTTCAATATATGTGGAAAATTAGGTGAGAAAGTCCTTCACGTATCTTAACCAAGTACTCAGATTATATCAAACAATGACAAGAGGGGACAAGAACTCTAAGAGAATTGAATTATTATATTGTTTAAAAAATTATTTGTCCAGTTTTGATACTGCCCATCTTACCCACACAGAGTAAATGCATTTGTGAACTACAAATGAGGCTTAGTTTGATCTATTATTACTTTTTAATGATAATGTAAGAAATCCTCCAAAGGAATTTAATATTATTGAAAAAAAATTGGTTGCTGTCCAAAGATCTCAGATACTTCGTTGAAAATATTCCAAAAGTACTTTGAAAAGAAAGGCCAGGGAAATTTGGGGTGGGTGAGGGGTTGTGACATCTTTTTTTCTCCCATCCCTTCTGTTAGCGTGCTCTCTCTCTCTCTCTTTCTCTCTCTCTCTCTCTTTTCAGTTAACCTAACATTTCATGCTGTTGGTCATGTGGAACCAGTTCTGATAGCTAAAGTTGAATCAGAATATATAGCAGAATTGTACTTTGAGACTTCATAAATCCAAATTACTCGAGCAGTGATGGCGAACATTTTTGTTGTGGTGTGCTGAAAATACATGTGTGCCAGCATCCACAATGCAGTGCACCCTGCCCCTCTGCACATCCACATGCAACATCCCCCCTTACCTGCACTACACATGCGTGTGGCTCCTGGCTGATTTTTGGCCCATTTGAGGCCTTTTTCGGCTTCCCAGAGGCTCAAGGGAAGCCTCAGCAGCCTTTGGAGGCCAAAAAATGGGCCTGTGTCATCACTTACATTTTTGGCACCTCTGGTATTTCCAGAAGCCCCATTTTTTGGCCTCCCCAAAGCTGCAGAGGCTTCCCTCAAGCATCTGGGAGCCCAAAAAACAGCTGAGAGGCACTTGCATGCACAGTGCAGTCACAGTCCTAGGGGAAGTCGAGCAGGTTATGAAAAGGGTAAAACACAGAAGGGCCTTGTTATATACAGGACAGTAGTCCTCAAGTTACTACCATTTGTATTGTGAAGGTCTGAAGTTACAATGGCACTGAAAAAGTGGCCATTTTTCATATGCCAATACCATTGTGTTCCCCATGGAAATGTCAAAATTTGGAGGCTTGGCAACTGGCATGTACTTATGATGGTTGCAATATTCCCAAATATCCCCTTTTGTAACCTTCTGACAGGCAAAGTCAATGGGGAAGCCAGATTCACTTAAGAACCGTGTAACTAACTTAACAACTGCAGCGATTTAAGAAAAAGTCGTAAAATGGGTCAAAACTCACTTAGCAATTGTCTCGCTTTGCAAAAGAAATTTTGGGCTCGATTGTGATTGTAAGTTGAGGACTCCCTATATGTTGTTATCTCTGTTAAATCCTTAATGGACTTTTGGTAACCAGGATCGAACAAGGAACCTATAAAGATTTGCTTGTAGATAATAGATATGGGAAGAAGATACCATTTGTTATAGTTTCAGAGAAAGTTAAAAATGACTAGAATTGTTTATACAAGGGGGAATTATTTTTTTACTTGTTTTTTTCCTCTTCTTTATATATTCTTATTTTTTTATTTTCTGCACTTTTAAAGTTTTTTTTACTTTATATTGGTATTTTTTTAATTATAATGTTTAATAAAATTACTGTGAAAAAGTAATACAGAAGAACAGTTGGTTCTACATATAGGCTCTTGATAGCAATCTCCTAAGGGGAAAAGTGTATCTCGGTTATTCAAACTCACAGGGAGAGACTAGTGGCTTGTAATTTATTTCCCTTGTTCCAGCTTTGCATAAATCATTAATCATATGAAAGTCTAGGCACAATTCAAAGCAGGTGGTCAAGTCGCCAAAAAGAGAAGCAGATTTTTCATCCCCCCTTTCTTCTTTCCCCAACACAATTTCCCTTTTTAAGTTCCAAGTTCTGAGGCAAGAACATCCAGTATTTCTTCTGTTGGTCAGCCTATAGAATGGAAGTACCCTCAAAGATATAAATCAAAGGTCCCCTCCTCTCAAAACCTGCCATTTTGTAGGACTGAAAAAGCATGTCTTCCCCAAATATCTATGGAGATGCTCAATCATCCAAATCATGGATGTTGTCCCAAGGGTGTCCCAAACCAACTGCACTTTGTTTTTTCTAGAAGATGTTTTGCTTCTCATTCAAGAAGTTTCTTTCATTGTCAGAACAGAAAAACCTTCCTGAATGAGTCCCAAAGATGCTTTTTCAAGAGGCAACTGGACTTTCTATTTTTTCTTAGAACACATTTTTTTTCTCATCCAAGAAGCTTTTTCAGCTCTGAAGAAGCTTCTTGGATGAGAAGTGAAACAACTTCAGAGAAAAACCAGAAAGTCCAGTTGTCTCTTGAAAAAGCACTTTTGGGATGACCATGAGCTGGATGCCTGAGAATCACCATAGACACTTCCTGAATGAGAAGCAAAATGTTTTCAAGGAAAAACCAAAGAAAGTCCTATTGCCTATTGAAAAGCATATTTGAGACAATCATGCCTTCTCTGTCATACACACGAGGATACCTGGAATCAAAATACATGCTTATCCAGGGGTGGACTGCTATCGGTTTGCACTGGTTCGGGAGAACTGGTTGTTAATTTTATGGCCAATTCAATGAACTGGCAAATCCCATCCCTGGCTGGCCCCGCCCACCCTGCCCTCCCAGGAGTCCCCACATGGCTCATTTTGGATCGCAGGTAAGTGCAAAGGTTCAGGGAAGGCAAAAAACAAGCCTCCCAGAAGTTCCAGAAGACTGGAAATTGGCCCCTTTCTGGCCTCCGGAGAGCCTCCGGAGCCCAAGGTGGCCATTTTCACCCTCCCGGAGGTTAAAAGAAAACCTCCAGAGTCCAGGGAAGGTAAACTCACCTGCAGCCTATTTTTGCTCCCAGAATGGTGTAGGAGGCTGACTAGGCCATGCCCACCATGGCCACACCCACACAGCAACCAGGCAGAGAACCAGTTGTTAAATTATTTGAAGCCCAACCCTGTGCTTATTATATTGTTGACTCAGCTAAACCTGTGTGAACTTAAGTCCTCTTCCATGAATGAAACATCACAACATATCTCAAGCTTAAATATGACTCTTCATTTTTCCTGTTATCTTATGCACAATCAACACTTTTAAATTATCTCTCCCACTGTGTTCTGCATTTCAGGCTCTTTGCTTTTCTGAGCTTGCAAAGCAACCTTTTAGACTTCAAGTTTTCTGATGTTCTTCTTTGTGTGACGTGACATGTTTGAACAAAGAGAGGATGAAGAAGAAGAAAAAAAAGCAGTCAGTACATTAATACCCTAAGATGAAATATAGCTTTGTCTAAATATGTTCACAGTAATTCAGAATGCATTTGAAGTGATTCTGGATTCTAAAACCTGCGTAGAATTACATTTAGGGCTGTGTCTATCAAGGAGACACTCATTGCCTTCTTTTGCTTTCCTTGCCCTTCCTTTGTCTTGATTATTATGTCTAAGATGTTGGATCAGAAACAAAAGTACAAAAAATATCACCGGAGCTGCATAAGACTTCAAGAGATGAACAATGGAGGTGGCTTTAACTGAGAATCCACAGTGCCAAGTTTCAAAGATCAGAGCCTTTACAAGGGAATTTAAGCAAGTCATATTTTCAGCCTCAGTTGTCTACATTACATTTTATTTTTTTATTTATTTGTTTGTTTGTTTGTTTGATTTGTCAATTGTTTACAAGGTAATAGATATAAGTATAAACATGAGTAAGAATACAAGAAATAGGTACAAATAAATGGGGACAATAGGACAGGGACAGTAGGCACAATGGTGCATTTATGCATGCCCCCTTACAGACCTCTGAGGAATGGAGTGAGGTCCACGGCAGACAAGGTTAAAATGTTTGGGGGTTTGAGGATGTAACAGAGTCAGGGAGTGAGTTCCAGGCATTGACCACTCTATTGTTGAAGTCGTACTTTCTGCAGTCCAGTTTGAAGTAGTTTACATTGAGTTTGTATCTATTGTGTGCTCTTGTATTGTTGTGGCTGAAGCTGAAGTAATCATTGTCTGGTAGGACATTGTAGCAGATAATTTTGTGTGCTACGCTTAAGTTTTACCATAGACGGGGTAGTTCAAGGTTGTTGTTTTGTGGCTACACAGATTTTTACTCTGTTAAAAAATAATAACAAAGGGACACAACAACAACAGTAACCAGGATATGAAATACCCTTGTTTGGCTTATGTATAAATAAGACAGTTGTTGTTGATGACTGTTGCGGAGGGTCAAATGATCTATGGATATCTAGCAGAGAGACAAAGAAACTTCTCTCAGAATAACAGACTAACAGTGTTGGAAAGGGCCTCTGGTCTCTTAAGTAGGCCTCTCGGGTATAGCTGAACCTCTTTCAGCAGGCCAAGTTGGTTGTGGGACACTGCACTTGGTGGCATTTTCCTCCTAATTTCTACAATCTTTCCTCTCATTTCCCTTTCTCCAAACTTTTTTTTCTTTTTCAGTGACTAATCTTTCCCTCTCCACCTCTCCTCCTACCATTTTATCTTAAGTCCTCTTTGTGGATGATGTCAATCTATTAAACACCACCAACAATGCTACTGTTCTTCAAAGTGACCTTGATTATGTGTCTGGATGGTCAAACATTTGGCAACTCCAAATCTCGACCAACAAATGCTCTGTCCTATACATTGGTAAAAAAAATCAATTCACCAAACACAAACTAGGCGGATATGATCTCATTGATGACCCTCACTTTGTCAAGGACCTTGGAGTACTCATATCTAATGATCTAAGCGCTAGAGCTCACTGTAACAGCATTGCCAAAAAGGCATTAAGAGTTGTAAATCTAATCTTACGAAGCTTCTCTTCTGGAAATATTGAATTGATAACTGGGACATACAAAACCTTTGCCAGACCAANACCTTTGCTAGACCAATACTTGAATTCAGCTCTGCTGTCTGGAATCCACACTATATATCAGACATAAATACAATTGATTGAGTCCAGAAGTATTTTACCAGAAGAGTACTGCATTCCTCTGTTCCCTACAGCACCAGACTTGAGATTCTTGACTTAGACAACTTTGAACTATGCCGACTAAGATTAGATTTGAGCATAGTACATAAAATCATGTTACAACATACCAGTTAATGAATATTTCAGCTTTAACAACAACAACACTAGAGCACACAACAGATATAAACTAAATGTAAACCACTCCAAACTCAAATGCAGGAAGTATGATTTCAGCAACAGAGTGGTCAATGTCTGGAAGTCACTATCTGATTCTGTTGTCACATGCTCAAACCCCCACTCCTTTACCCTCAAACTAACCCTCAAGCTAACCTCACCCCATTCCTAAGAGGTCTCTAAGGGGTGTGCATAAGCACACAATCTGTACCAATTCACAAGTGTCCTAGGGTGTGTGGGTAGAGGAGCAAATGATCAAAATATTGTTCTTATCACAATGTTAAGTTCTCCGTTCCTTTTTGCATGTGTGCCATGCAACTGCACACAGACATGAAGGGAAAAGACTCACGGCATAACACTGCTTTCATCATCATGCAGGCAACTCTTAACAGAAATAATGAGGAAGTTGTTATTAGTAAGCGAAGAAAAATGGTTGCGCATTTATTTGGGCAGCATACAAATGTAACAGCAACAACAACAAACAACTGCTGACAGAGCTCTCAAAAATCAAATAAGGAACAGCAGCAGTTTTACAACCCAGTGCATTTAATGAGGCCTCCAAATGTGCATGTGTGATATTCAGCTGTCAGAGTGGCTACCTAAGCACCTGTTTTAATGAATCCTGAAAGGTTGGGTTTTCGTTCAATGGCTTTTATTTAGACTATTTGTTTTACTATATTCTTTGAGCCCAAAAGGTTTTTCATCTGCTTTGCATGTTAAATAGATGTAGAAGTGAATTTCTTAGTTCTCCTTCAAATGAAATGCACTAGCACCTTCAATTAAATGCATTACTTTTATCTTACCAGTGCAGAAGGCAGATGACCTCCAGATGTGTTGAACCTTTTGTTAAGGACAGAAATGATCCTTCCAGCTTCATCAAGTCAACTTTACTTGAATTTTCAAAATGTCTTTTGACACAATTCCTCATCAAATTTCTTAAGTACACTTAGTACACTTAATGGAATAAGGTGACCTGGAGTTTTATGGACTGCTAATTGGTTAATTGCTTTGTTAAAAATTCACCACCACTTTGGTGCCCTGGTTAAGGCACTCAGCTAAAACTTGGGCATTGTGAGTTCTAGTCCTGACTTTGGCACAAAGCCAGCTGGGTCACCTTGGTCCAGTCATTCTTTCTCAACCCTAGGAAGCAGACCATGCCAAACCAGCTTCTTAAATCTTGTGAAGAAAACTGCAGGGTCATGTGCAGGCAGTTGTCAGGAGTCAACACTGATTTGAAGGTACCAGAAAGAAAAAAAATGGTTAAAAGAAATTTTATGAAATGTGTAGGAAAAAATGGACAGTTTTCTCCATGGGAAAGCAAGGGATCTATGTTGGAACCCATGCTTTTTTGCATGCTCACAAATGTTCTTGACTTAGGAGTAAGCTGTGACTAACCAAATTTGCAGTAAACCATTTAGAATGATAGAAACTGAAAATAACTATGAAGAGAACCAGAAGAAATTCTTTGAACTAAGCAAATGCCAACAAAATTGCAAATGCAATTCAGTTTCAAGTACAGAAGGAGACACACTGGAGTAAAACTTCATATTCACATTGATGGGGTCAGATATGTCTGCAGCTAATTGGAGAAAGGATTATAGAAACATATAAAGATGTCAGGTCCGTTTACAGCAGTGGTGAAAAGCAAAGGCTATGTTAGGGATCATTAGAAAAGAGATTACAAACAAAATGCCAACATTTTAAATGTATATGGCAGTGGTATACAATGGACAGGTAGTCCTTGACTTACAACAGTGACCGATTAAAGTTACAACGGCATTGAAAAAAGTGACTTATGACCATTTTTCACAGTTATGTGATCCCATTTTATGATTTTCTCACAAGCAAAGTCAATGAGGAAGCCAGATTCACTTAAGAACCATGTTACTAATTTAACAACTACAGTGGTTCACTTAACCAATGTCGCAAAAAAGTTGCAAAATGAGCAAAACTCACTTAACAAATTTCTCAGTAAGCAATCTAAATTCTGGGTTCAACTGTGGTCATAAGTCGAGGACTACCTGTACAGAGTATGCTGTGCTATATACAATTCATACATGATATAAATAACAGTTGGGAAAAGTGATAAAGATGACAACCAAATTATCAGGTATCCTGACCATATAAATTGTTTGATACTACTTTGGAAAAAAGGCAATTAAAGGAGACATGATTGGAATGTATAAAACCAGGCATGAAATTAAGAAACAGGACAGTGAGAATTTCTCTCCCTCTCTCTCAAAATAGTAAGACTATGGTCCATGTAATGAAACTGATTGGAAGATTTAAAACCAACAGAAGAAAGCACTTCAGAATTAACCTGCGGAATTTGGGTTAATTGTGGAATTAACATGTAGAATCCATCCCCATTAGGCGTGGTAATGATGGTTAATTTGGGGTGGCAATATGATATTATAAATTCATGGATGGCAGGTCCATCAAGGTAATTCAGTGTTCTTTCTGGGTTGGAAGAACCAGGCATTCAAATACAAGCTGCAAAAGGAATGACAGGAGATGAATACTCTTCACTTCCTGCTTGTTAGCTCCCAGAGATATTTGGTTTGCCATACTGAGACTAACCTGGTCTTTGGCTTTAATAAAACATTTGATTTTTTTATCTATTGTTTAGTCCATCATAAATCATAACAATAATGAAATATCAGAAACTCTGGGCTGGAGTGGGATTAAATTCCATCCATTTGGAGAAGTGATTTAGACTGAGAGGAATTGCTGAAATAAACATGAAAGAAGGCAGAAGGCAAACCGAAACTGTCTCCTACAAGGTTGTGAATGCTCCAACTTCAGGAGCAGATTTTCAAATGCACAGAGTATATCACAGTCCTTATTTTTATTTGGATCACAATATTTTTAGATGTTTTCTTTTAAGAATGGGTGTGAAGCTGCTCTCTTAGCAATAGTGGATCTAATTGCAAATGGAAATCATGGGCTATATTTTCAAACCATTTATTATTTGTTTTTTATGAATTTTGCAATAACAAAGTTCAATTGAATTTTTATTTGTAAGGTAACACAGAATGAACTTGGAGCTGGTTTATTGCTGTGAAGCCAATAGATTATAAGTTATTCCTACTCATGATAATGAAAAATCAGTACATGCATTGCTATATTGTCGTTTAACACTCTAAATTGTGCATGTAGAATTGAAATATAATAATCGAAGTCAATTCAAGATCCTCTATAACTATCTAGTGATATGACTTCATCGTTTTTATTCTTCCTATTATTATATTTATACTTCCTAGGAATAGTTCTTCATCTGAAAGAAATTCTAGACCTAACCCCAGTTCAATATATTTTCTTGGCTTTAATATAAAGTGGACACATAGACTGGATAGTGTTTTCTTGATTATATTACTCTCTCTCTCTCTCTCTCTCTCTCTCTCTCTCTCTCTCTCTCTCTCTCTCTCTCTCTCTCTCTCTCTCTGTGTGTGTGTGTGTGTGTGTGAGAGAGAGAGAGAGAGAGAGAGAGATTGATTAGAGCAGATTTGAAACTAGCCCTTTGATTTGTACATTTCTTAGACATGTCAAAAAGAGGGAGGAAACTGTCTTGAAGTAATAAATTTAAGATAGTATCAGTATTGCTTGCAGGCTAAGTCTGGCTCTTGTATAAATAACAGGAAAACTTTTTGGCAGAAATCCTAGGTTTGATGTCTTGGATCAATAAACAGGTTTTTCCTTTCCATATTTAAATGTATCAGATATAAACCAGCAAGGAAGGAGGGAGGGAGAGGGAGGGAGGGAGGGAGAGAGAGAGAGAGAGAGAGAGAGAGAGAGAGAGAGAGAGAGACCCCACCAGCANGAAGGAGGGAGGGAGAGGGAGGGAGGGAGGGAGAGAGAGAGAGAGAGAGAGAGAGACCCCACCAGCACTTTAATTATGCTTCAGTAATACTTTTGAACTGGAACCTTTGTTTTTTAAAGAAAGTCTGTTCTTTGTTGCCATAGAGATAGAGTCCCAGAGTGAAATTATATTATACTGGCTTTTCCCCAGGTTTTTAGCAATGTGCAATCAACTCCCACTCTTCCTTCAGTCTGTCAATAACGTTCCCACCACCCTATTTCCCCGCGCTTAACCATTTAACAGATTTGAATCTGGGGGAGACATGTGAGACATGGTTATGCGGTAGGCCGCCAAGGCGGGAGATCAGTGACGGAAAGATGGGAAAAAGAAAGGTTGGCTTCCCTTCCAAAACATTCAGCAATTGGAGTGCAAAGAAATCCTTGCCCTATCTTTTCTTCTCCACTTTTTCCAATTATCACAGCCGCTCTCTGAAGGGCACATTCACTGTCAGGTTCAGATATGCACAAGCACATAACAAGTGTGGTGATAGGAAGGAACAAACATCTCTATTAGTCTGACACTGCCAAAGCAATTTCATCTTGGAAAATGAATCTTGTTCTCCTGAGATGAAATTCTCTTGCATTTACGCAGCAGGCTACCTCCTTTTACAGCAGCGTGGCTTCCAAATTAGTCCATATTAACATCTTTAAAGCCTTATTAGGGCTATGGAAGAAAAAGAAAAATCCTGTGAATTAGGCAAGATTAAAAAAAAACAAAAACCAAAGGACTGTACTTGTTCCAAGGAAAAATGAGAGCTCACAGTTTACGGTTGTTGAAATGATTTGAAGCAAATATTTCTGCATTTAAATATAAAGCTATGCAATTAAGTTATGGTATTTTATCCTCATTTTCTTTGGGTTAATTTCCAACATCCCATGGCATACAAATTCAATTTATTTTTTAGTCCCTAGTGCTTTCATGCCCCTTTATTCTTAATGGAACTATTTTTCCTGAAGTAAGTTTTTATTATAAGTGAAAAGGACTAGGAAAAGACCTTGACATATATACTGGATATGTGAAGTAGTACACTGAGGAGAGAAAAATAGCCCACATTATTATAGCTGCAAGAAATATATCTGCTTATCATTTACTGCCTCAGAAAAAATCATTTACACTCTCCCTGGTTTTGGAGAGGGAAATAAGTTGTAAGTTATTTTTATGTTTAAAGTATCATGTTCAGGTTAAAAGAAACAAAATGCAAAATCTCCAAAAATTTTCTTGCATATCAACAAAACAAAACTTTGTTGATTTGCAAAACTGAGGTGTTTGTTTTCTTACTAATTTTGAAATAAGTAAATGTAATTGAACTTGTGGAGATTTTTATTATTTGTATTTGTAACATGAAATGAAATCAGAATAAAAATTATTCTGTCCAGAATTTATAGTTCATGCAGTCAAGCAGCAGGGAACAACCCTGCCCTTCTACAAGTCATGTTACCATGCCAGAGAAAAGAGTTGTTTGTACATTGAGTGCAACTGGTTTCATTGCAGAGACTTTAGAAAGTTTTTCTATCCCCAGGCATCTGCAGAATGGACAATCATTCTGCATGCAATCTTTTTCCCCCAGATACCACAGCAGAACTTCAGGAGTTACTGCATAGGTAAAATTGTAGAGAGTATTTCATTTTACCACTGACACAAATGCAAGTCAGCAGGTAAGTGTACCCTGAAGGTCCTTAGGCTGAAGAATCACCAAACTTTCTTGGGCAGATTAACAGCATCCATTTACTCTCATCAGTTTTGCATTGCATTAACTGTGATGAAGAATATTTCCCTGCCTCCTTGACTTATGACCGCAATTGAGCCCAAAATTTCCATTGCTAAGCAAAGTAGTGTTAAATGAATCTTCCCACATTTAACTTTTTTTTTTGTTGCCACAGTTCTTAAGCAAGTCATTGAAGTCATTGTTAAGTGAATCACATAATCATGAAACAAAGTTGGCTTCCCCCGTTGACTTTGCTTGTCAGAAGCTGGCTGGGAAACTTACAAATAGTAATCACATGACCCAGGGCAATATAACTGTCATAAATATATCAATTGTCAAGTGTCTGAATTTTGATCATGTGACCATGAGGATGCTGAATGGTCATACTTGTGAAAACAGGTCATGTCATTTTTTTCAGTGCCCTTGTAATTTTGAAACAATTACAATGGTTATTGTAAGTCAAGGATTACCTGTACTAATCAGTATAAAAGTTTCCTTATCCATATTTTCCTCAGGTAGACCATACGAGCCTGAATACACAATCAGGATATTTGTTCATTGTTGGAGAGCCAATTTGATCTAGTGGTTAAGACATCAGGCTAGAAACCAGGAAACTATAAGTTCCAGGTCCATATAAAGCCAGCTGGGTGACTTTAGTCCAGACACTCTCTCTCATAGCTCACAATCTCAGGCTCGGTTGACAAGCTGATTGTTCAATTCTAGTGCCAACCAGTAGAACAACGCTCAGTTGATCTGGGGGTAGGGGGAAGGACCCTGCGCTTGAGAGAAAATGCTAAGAAAAAAATTATTGCTCATTTTTGGCATTTAAAATTCAGCATTAAGACATTTACTTCCTTAAATAGTAGTAAGGATTACTGGGTTAACATAATTTAGCTACCCTTTTGATATTACAGCTTTCAGTGAATTTCATCAGCCTCAGTCCCAAGCTACACTACTAAGCAGATATAATTATTCTTAATTTAGCACCGGCATCAGACAATCACAGTAAGAATTTGTAGTCTCCATTTCTACAGATTGTCCTATTACATCCTTATCAAAAAGCTGCAGTTCTAATAACAGACGGCTGTAGGATGAACTTGTTCTTGCTAAATCAAGATTTTTAGCCCATGTTTGGTGATAATTTTCCTCTTTCACCATATGCACCCTTCTTCGCTAGATAAAAATGGTGTTAATATTTATTTGCTTTTGTTTGCTATATTTCCATATATTTCCAGGGTAAATCTTTCCTGAATATTAAAGTGAAAATAGAAGAGTTTTGTGGAGGAGTCTGAGCAACCTTCCTAAAGGTCACTAAAATGTTAGCACTTGGACTGCTTAAACAAAGTCCATTTGTCAATTATAAAAGTATCTCATCTAATAAAATATAAGTGTCTTCTCTTTGCTAAAATTGAATGCACTTCCTATATACGTCTCTTTTGGCCATTAATTTGTATTAAGTTTTTTGTACCCATATAAGATCAACCAAATGATAAGCTTTTATTTCTTGTCCACTTGAATCAAAGGTGGAATGCTAGTTGAGATATTTAAAAAATGCACACGAATATGGATTCTTTTAAAAACTGACATTTCTTCCTTACTGTGTAGGAAGTAGTCTTCCTACTACTTTTTTTTTAATTAACAATGGTAAAATACATGTACAGAAGTGATAGAATCGAATCACAATTTCAAGGTTAACAGATAATGAGCATATATCTAAGTGATTCCTTTTATTCTAAGAATAGCTTTTAAGATGACAAGTTACTCCAAGGCCACTTAAGATGTGCACCACAGGTGTGTGTGTGTGTGTGTGTGTTTTACCAATTGCAAGTGTGATCTCTTCCCCAGATATGTTCAAGCAATGCTTTCAGTTTCCAACCATTTGGATTTCAGCAGTAAGCAAGAGGATGGTGGCCTAATTCTATGAAATCCTGCCTGGTTAGGATGATAGGAGTTGCTCAACTCATGTGGAAGGCATAAAGTTGGGAAAGACTGTACTAAAACATGAAATAATGGAACTAATAAAAATAACAGCTACACACACACACATACACACACACACCCCTACCAGCCAGAAGCAATCACTTGAAAGAAGTTTCACTGAAGATTCATTGAAAATTATACATCATAAACTACTACGCTAGTCCAGAGCGAGTAAATATATCAATTGATGATAAAAAGATAGAGAGAGGGAGGGAGGAAGAGGAAGGAAGGAAGAAAGGAAGGAAGAAAGGAAATTAGAGCTAAGAGAGAGCTTAAAGTCAGCCAGCCTACTTCCGTGCCTAAGGGAAGACAAGAAGGTGCTGCGAATCTAACACCTTAGCCACTACACCACACTAGCTTCTGGATGGTTTGATTTATATATACATGGAAAGTTTTGATTTCTGTGTTCAAGATACACAGGATTTCTTATATAAACATACTATATCTGTGAAGCTTCAGCTTAAGGAAGAGTAGAACACTGGGCAACTTTAGACTACAGTATGTGGTCAAGAAACTCAAAAACAAATTACAGTACTGCAATGCAATTACCTGGAAAATGCAATGGCCTGACTCCTGGTAGGTTAGACCCATTACAAGCATATAGTAATTGTTTAGGGATGCTGCATGGCTCCTAAACTGTTTCTGAGTACAGCTCAAAATGCTGCCTTTATTCTATAAAGCCCTTCATGGCTTGGTTCGCAAGGTTCTTCAGGTCTGCCTTTTTCAAGGAGAACTTGGCCCATCATCGAGCTTATCATCTTGGTCACAGAATGCACGTTTGGGTTAACAACTTTTATTACATTCAAAGCTTTACTCCTCTGTATATGTATGTGATGTCAATGCATACAAAGGGTCAGGGATTCTACCGCATGACTGTGACACCCAGGTCCTCACAGATCATTGGACGCACTCTGTTGATTATTGTGCTTGATCCCTAAGTCTTTTGACATGGTAGGCTTTCACTAGGTTTTTAATGAATACGTGGTTTTAGTAAGATGTCTGTGTTAATTTTAATTTTTTAAAACAACGAGTAACCAAACTGTAGGTCTGTGTATAGCATAACTGAATACCAGCACCTTGAACTGAATCTGGTAGCTAACCAGTAATCAGTGCAGCTTTGCAATGCAGTGGGATGACACGGGAACAAACACCCATGCCCAACACTGCTTGCACTGTTTGTTTACTTTTTATGTTTAGTTACTTTTACACTTACATTTAAATTCCTTAGTCACATGAAGGAATAGGACTTTTAATAGCAGCAAAAGAAAATCATTTACTTTTTTTTTTTTTGCCAACGGGCAAGTTTGCCAATAGGCACTTCCTGCAACGCTAAATGGCAGGATAGCCACATTACCATACTAAGTGATTAATATAGATGACATGCCTCTGGGACATTTAGTACTGTAATAGGCATTTGGCAGTTACTATCAAGTAAGAGGTACTTATCTTAACCCAACAGCAACAGTTAAAATAGGTGGGATGATTCTTGCCTTTTATTGTAGATACTGTACCATCCCCAGTATTTTGAATGAAATGAGGGGTCCATTACCCAAACTAGATGACATCATCATCAGTGGTAGGATTAAAAAATTTTTACGACTGGTTCTGTGGGTGTGGCTTGGTGGGCATGGAAGGGGAAGGATACTATAAAATCTCCAGTCAGAGGTGGGATTTGCCGATTCTCCGAACTACTCAAAATTTCCACTACCGGTTCTGCAGAACTGGTCAGAACCTGCTGAATACCACCTCTGATCATCAGTGCCAGTGAGATGTGCCATTTGTTGTCAGTTTACATTCTGCACTCCTCACTAGCTCTGATGATGTTACCTAGTTTGGGTAATGAAACATCTGCAAAAAAAATATGCAAGCTCAGAGACCAACAAGGATTCCACACGTCAACCCTGAGCTACAAATATTCTCCTTTATTTGAATGGAAGTTTTTTTCAGCATCCTGATATATAAAGCACAAAGGAGCATAGCAGCTCTGTTGATAAGCAGTACTCTGCTTCTGCATGCAAGACAGGTTGAGTTCTATATCTATGAAACATGCCATGTATAATTAAAATGCTTAACCTCAAAACAGCAATGTTATTTTCCAAGATAGGAATATATAATTTTGAATATACAGGTAGTCCTCGATTTACAATCATTCATGTGATGACCATTTAAAGTTACAATGGCACTAAAAAGTGACTTATGACCATTTCCATACTTATGACTGTTGCACTATCCTCTGCACATGATTACGTGGTCATTTGGTCACGTGTTCAAAATTTGGACACTTGGCAACTGGCCTGTATTTATGAGGTCATGTGGTCACCTTTTGTGACCTTCTGACAAACGAAGTCAATGGGGAAACCAGATTCACTTAACAACCATGATACTAACATAACAACAGCAGTGATTCACCTAACAACTGTGGCAACAAAGGTTGTAAAATGGAGAAAAAAATCATTTAACAACTGTCTTGCTTAGCAATGGAAATTTTGGGCTCAGTTGTGGTTTTAAATTTAGGACTATCTGTACACACAGTGGTTAGTTTATCTGTCAAATTTGGCAACTTTAAGATGTGTGAACTTCAACTTCCAGAATTCCCCAGCCAGCTGGGAATCTTCAATCCTGAGAGTTGAAATCCATATATCTTAAAATTACTAGATTTGACAAACATGGTTTATTTAAAAAGCATTCCCAAATGTTGAGTTATTATTAGAAATTAGTGTAGCCATAAGCTATGATGCAGTTTCAAAAACTGTTTGAAATTTTACCCAGGTGGACCAGTGTAACAAACAGAGTTCTCACACATTTTAATTTCCAAAGTGTTATTCTCGATAGTTCTTGCAGCCAAAAAAATAGGATCAGTTTTTCAGATGCAGCCATTGCAATACAGAAATGTGTTTTATCTTGGTAAAAAATTTATCTTCACATTTCTTTCAAAGTCCATTTCATTCCAGTTAGGTCCTAATTTCACAAAGAAGTGAAACTGCATTCATTGTTGTTAAGACCAAATGGCTTTGCACCCATTGTTATAAACACAGGGCAGTGTCATTTTAAGCCTCTGAGAAGTTCAGGGGAAGAATATTCATTACATCTAGTTAATAAATGTTTCACTGAGTTACTCATTTATGAATGGCAAGACTTTCTCCGAAGTATTGTTTTAGGGAGCTGATGTGTCCTACAATACAGTGTACAGTACTGTTTTGCTGATAAGAGATCATTATATTGGCTTAGCAAGGATCCAAAAATCTGAGGAAATGTAATATCATGTATAGCTTAAACTTCAAAATAGAAGAATAGAAGGGAAATAGAAGAGAAAGTGATGATATACCCATTTAGAAACTTACAACAGGACAAAAATAAAATAAAATACAAAAGTATTATGCAGAAAATAACCATAGATTTATTAGTGGCCTTCTGTTTCACTAATAGTACATAAGAATGCAAATACGGACAATATATAGTACTTGCCTTTTTCATACAAAAAGATTACTTTAACAAATTCATGGGGGGATTCCAGTTTTGAACTTCTGTCAAAAATGTACATTAAAATTCTGCAACAATGTTCTCCAGTACTTTAGTTCAAAAGAGATAGCATCGTAGGTCAGCTACCTAAGTTTTTAAACAGTCTTGGATTCTCCACATTTTGTTGAATTACAGTCATCCTTATCTAATAAATCACATTCTCCTGGATTGAAAGATCAAATGGCTTTGCACCCACTGTTATAAACACAGGGCAGTGCCATTTTAAGCCTCTGAGAAGTTCAAGGGAAGGATATTCATTTTTTTTCTCATTGCATGACAGTGAGGTTTTCCCGCTCAGTTTGTCCTGCCCAATCATTTTAGCAAAGATGGATTAAAAGCATTTCTGTGGTGGAACCAAGGGTAACTGCCTCCTTTTAAGGCAAAGGTCCTCAAACTTGGCTACTTTTAAGACGTGCTGGCTGGGAATTCTTGGAGTTGAAGACCACAAGTCTTAAAGTCACCAAGTTTGAGGACCCCTGCCTTAAGGCTTTGACCCAGAAAGTGACCGCAGCTGATAATCATTATCTATTTTCTTGATGTTGTGGAGCTGCTCTTATGTCAGAATTGTGCATTCTAATTTTTATCATTCCTGTAAGAAACATGAAGTGCTTAAAAGTTAAAAAGACTGTGGGTATCTACTCCTCACTTTTTTTCCATGTTTTATTTTCCTGGATCAACTCCAGGCCTCTTCCCTTTGCTCCTTCCTGTTGCTACACCCAGTCTATTCTTTTTGGAATGTCTAATCTGCCTTGGAAAAAATGTCACGGGGCAGAAGAGTTTTGCTCTTCCACTTTATTGCGCGTTTCAAAATGGGTTCAGTTCCTCACACATAACCTATATAGGTAATCCTCAACTTTATAACAATTCATTTAGTGAATGTTCAAAGTTACAACAGCATTGAAAACAGTGACTTATGACTGTTTTCCACATTTACCACCACTGCAACAACCTCATGGACATGTGATCAAAATTCAGATGCCTGGCAGCTGACTCATATTTATGACTGTTGCAGTGTCCCAGGGTCATGAAATCACCTTTTGCAAGCTTCTAACAAGCAAAGTCAATGGGGAAGTCAGATTCGCTTAACAACCATGTTACTAATTTAACAGCTGCAGTGATTTGCTTAACAACTGTGGCAAGAAAGATTGTAAACTGGGGAAAAACTCACTTAACAACTGTGTTGCTTAACAAGAGAAATTTTGGGCTCAATTGTGGTCATAAGTTGAGGCTACTTGTATTGTATCATACTGTACTTCAATGCCTCATGAAATAAAGTAGTAAGGAGGCCATTTTTTGCGGTCCAGTGTGTGGTTTCCGGTCAGATATTTTATCTTCTGATGTATATCTGTAAGAAACATGCCTTCAATAAAATAATGTTTAACTGTAATGTACAAGGAAGGGTTAATTTGAGAGGGAAAGCAGCATGTTTCCTAATGTTTTTCAGAGCTAGGTTAACTTTCTGCCCTGACTTGTCCTAGTAGGAAAGCGAATTGCAATGCCAATGTCTTGAGAGAGAACCCCTTCTCATCAAACACAGTATGGTACAAATGCTGTTGTGTCTTATCACAAAACTATCTTGCTGTTTTCGCATAAGGGAGTTCAGGTCATTACAAAATCTGCAGGGCTGTTCCCTTGCCCCACTGCGTGATGTAATTGATACAATAATTTTTAGCAAGGTACTTCTTGTGCTTCACTTTAATCGTATCCTCCTGATGAATAGTGATGCACAGTCTTATGTAAGTGACTAAATCTGGATCTTTCTACTTAAGCACTATAGAGAGCAAAATGATGGATACTCAGAAACTGACCTTGCAGTGGACAGCACTTGCAAGCTGAAAAACAGAACAGCATTTGTGTATAGCCTTCCAAAGCCTTCAGATCTTATACAGTACTTTCCAACATGGGGAATACAGATAATGCAGTTAATCTAAGAAATGGAATAGTGCACAAGATTCCTCAGATATTTATCTGTCATTCTTTCATTCTTTAGCAAGACCTAAAATATCTATTTAGGAATGATAAAGCTTGATCTTTTAGTTCAAAGTCTTCTGAGCCCCTCTGGTACCCAGCTTGCATGCAATCTTCCTATCATTTCTCTTGTCACTGACCCAAATACTACTGCTTATACAAAAAAAAAGCAGTTTAATCATTTCAGTCTTACTAGAGTAACATTCAAGAGACAAGATTGTCTGGTCTTTCAAGTTAAATCTATACCTGATGCAAAGGCAAATGTAGCAAAATTGATGTGTATTTCCTAAAGGCGCTTGGTGCTTTGCCTACTGCTTCTTTTTCCAGTTCTCTCATTTCTGTGTTAAAAATACAAATAAATTATCAGCAAAAAAAATAAATTCTGCTGAACTCGTTGTTGAACCCAGCATTAAAAAATTCACTTGATGTCTAGATAAGATTATAATGATACCTAGAACAACTGGGTTAATAATCTACTGAGCATCTTATCTAAGGTACAATACACCAAATATAAATGTTGGATCAGTTCTTCCCAAATTCCTCTGAAAAGGAAAATACTGTATTTTGCTGTAAGCTATAAAAAGTTTAATCAACCAATCATTTGCAGTTTAATTTACAATTCAAATGCATTTGAATTTCTTCTGAAAAAGCAATTGTTTTCAAAGGAAAAGCATAATATCTGACTGCATTATAGAACTGCATTTTAGAAAACAGTAAATCAATACAACAGCTAAATAAATGCATTTAGAAATAATTTGCTTCCTGTGAGAAAGGGTGAATTTTCCTATATTTGTAAGAAGAGTTATTAAAAACAACATTTACTGTATACTTTTTAAAATTACTCTTTTATAGTTGATAAGTAGTCCCTAAACAACTTCCTGATTTGACAAGATATGCTTATCTATCAACAAGAAAGTTAATTTATATTTATTTCAATTTTGAACAGTAATAAAATAAAATCTGTTTATCCAGTGTTTCTGCAGTGAACTTTGTTCTCCTTAAATTAAGAGGAAACTCTCAAGTCAAATTAAGCAAAGGAATATTGTGGATCAAAAGCATTTTAATCAACTCATCTGATTAAAAGGTTAAACACTACAGCTTTAATATCACAACAAAGGTCTGATAATTTACCTGTGTATACCAAAGGTCCATGAGAGACCTTTGGGTAAGCAAGCATTAGGCCTAGGCTGTTGGAGCGAAACTACTTATTACATTAACCATATAATGCCCTTTCTTTGAGTTACAACACCAAGGAAGTATTTTATTTTTTAAAAAAATTATTGCGAAAGTGCGATGGCAGTTTCCTGTCAGCCCCAAAACAAGATTCAAGACAACTTTCCCTGGATTTACAATTCAATGCAATTATTAATTTATTGACATTTTTTAAATGTGTGTCCTGCCTTTCCTCCTCACAATACTCCTACCTCCATTTTTTTCCTACAACAATTCTTTATGTCAGAGGTCTCCAAACTTGGCAACTTTAAGACTTGTGGACTTCAGCTCCCAGAATTCTCCAGCCAGCTGGAGTTGAAGTCCACAAATCTTAAAGTTGCCAAGTTTGGGGACCTCTGTTTTATGTCACATCTTGATGGGAGACACATTGTAAACAGTTGTCCCTTTCCTTCACATATAAAAAATAAGATGTGAACGAATTTAAAATGGTCAAAGAAAATATAGATAGACTCCATCTTTTAAAAAGTATTTCTCCTATCAAAAGAAGAGGAAGAGGAAGAGGAAGAGGAAGAGGAAGAGGAAGAGGAAGAAGAAGAAGAAGAAGAAGAAGAAGAAGAAGAAGAAGAAGAAGAAGAAGAAGAAGAAGAAGAAGAAGAAGAAGAAGAAGAAGGAGGAGGAGGAGGAGGTGGCTTGTATTTTAAATAAAATAGGACAACATAAATTTGTAGCTAGGACATTGCACCGATCAAAGCATGTCGTTTTACAGACAGTATAACAAAATTCAGCCACACTCAAAGAGAGTATACATTTGAAAAATAAAAATATAATAAATAAAATCATTATATAATAAATATGTTAAATCAATTTTATTTTGATTTATGATCAAAATGAAAATCAACTTACAATTGAATTAAAATAAATTGCAATTGTAAGTTGGCAACTACTGTCCTAGCACTAGACATATGTGTTTTATATTCTGTTCAGATACATAAAAGTATTTTTGGGTGATATTTTGTACAAACAATGATCAAAGGCATTGGGTGCCATCATGGTGCAGAGTTCCCAAACTAGACAAATGATTTTAGCACTGGGGACAGAAAATCCAGAAGCATCTTTTTTGGGGGCTGTAAAAATAATAAAAATAATAACTTAACATAAGCCGCTCTGTCCTCACCTTCAGTGGACTATTTGTTTGGCTCTGCATACAACCACAGCTAGACTGTTCAAATTCCTCTAAGGGCTCCTCCAGATGGCTGGAGTGAAAGTGCTATTCCACAGTCCTTGAGGCAGCAGGGAAAGTATGCTGCTAGCAGAAATTGTGCTACCACATTGCCAATTTCTATTATGCAATGGTAATGAAACTGAAGAGTGCTGTCCTTATGCAGCTCTTGATGGACAAGTTTTTCTTATGTGGCTGTTGAGGGACAGGTTAAGGCATAGGTGGATTTCCCTGACTTTTCCTACCTCTCATTTGTCAGCAAAAAAAAAAAAAAAGCTACCGATCTCCTTAATGTGCAGCATTGCAGTTACACTACATTCAAGGAGATGACTGATCTAAAAGGCAGGTTTGGTTACTTCTCAAGTTGTCCAATTAACAAGTCACAGGCATAGAAGAGTACCTGAGATGAAATGGGAGAGTGCTCCTTCCAATCATCCCATTCAACCCCATGAAGCCCAGATCGGACTACTCCATCACAACACGTCAGGAAACGTATGCGTCTGTCGTTCACAAATGGTGGCATAGCTGTTGCAAATGTTTATTTTATGGCTAGGGGGCACTCAAACAGCAAAGCACAAAACAGGAAGTTGGTTCAACCAATCATCACACAGGATGCACTCTTCTGCACAATGCGCAGTTGGGATTTGGAAGAGGAGCGTGTCCCACCTTCTAGCCATCTGCAACCTATGCTTACCCATTCGTCCCTTCATAGCATAGGCATGTGGTGATGCAGTTCTGGACAACTCTAAATCAAGTTAGACCTGTTTGCTGGATCACTTCTGAATACAAGTAGCTCTCAACTTTTGACCACAACTGAGCCCAAAATGTATGTTGTTAAGTGAGATGTTTGTTAAGTTAGTTTGGCCTCATTTTTCAATCCTTCTTATCTCAGTTATTAAGTGAATCACTGCAGCTGATGACTGAGTAACTCGGCTGTTAAGTGAATCTGGCTTCCCCATTGACTTTGCTTGTCAAAAGGTCGCAAAAAGGGCTTGGGACATTGCAATGGTCATAAATATGAACAAGGTGCTAAGCATCTGAATTTTGATCACATGATCATGGGGGTGCTGCAAAAGTTGTAACTGTGAAAAACAGTCATAAGTCACTTTTTCAGTGCTGTTGTAACTTTGAATGATCACTAAATTACTGTTGTAAGTTGAGGATTGCCTGTACAGGCCTAAAGCTCTTTCAAAAGTGCAGCTGGCCGATCACAGACAAGAAACTGGAAAGAATGGCTGAAGGGATAGGGAGCTTATGTTTTTCCTTGGAATAGTCTACCTTCTTTTCTTTTATGTACACTGAGAGCATATGCACCAAGACAAATTCTTTGTTTGTCCAGTCACATTTGGCCAATAAAGAACTTTATTCTATTCAATTCTGTGCCCATGATCCAGCAGCCCAAAACCCTTGTTTCAAAATAGTCCAGCAGACAGGTGATCGGGAGTGGGGCAAAGCAGGTTTTGTGTCTGTGTGTGTGTGTGTGTGTGTCTGTGTGTGTGTTTGAAAGAGAGAAACAGAGAATAACAATCAAAAATTATCCTTAAATAATACTACAAGAGATTGGCTCTGCTGATGGTAAGTAAAGAATCCAGGTCAAATCATATGGTTCACAATTGCCAAAAGCAGTTATGAAAAACCTGCAGTTTGTAATTAACCAGCATGTCATAACAACAGCCATCATCATGGCAACAACTGTTGCTAACGTCCAAACGAAATAGGCAAAACGGTGCTACCCTTTCCTCCATCAAGGTATTAAAAAACAGTAAAAAAGCATGATCCTGTGAAATGCTTGTCAGAAAACCAATAATACATCAAGTTGTGAAAACACTAACAAAACACAGCTGGAAAAAAATTGGTTATTTCCCCATTTAAATTGACCTATGCATCACAAAACCACTGTTCTGTCTCCAAAAAACCAACAACCCCTAAATATGTTTCAAATTATGTATCTAATAATCTTTCAGAAGAGACCTATACTTGCTTGTACAAATCATGTGCATCATAAAGCATTTGGTAAGTGCTTTAAAAACTACCATTTAAGCATTTCATGAGCAGATTCTTCTGCAGAAACCCAGTACCCAGCACCTACTGTACCCCAAAGCAAAATGGCCCTGGACAGCAGTTCCTACCTACTGGGGGCAGGGGGGAGATGTTGCATTCAAAGATGCCAAAAATGGCTAATAAGAGCCAAGGAGATCCTAACTCTTGTCTGCATCTTCAATCATGGATGAAGCATACTTAGATTTTATCCTTGGTGAAAACTATTTGGAGGAGAAGAAAAAGGCTGCTTTAAAACTGGAACAGCTAACTTGAAGCTGTTCCAGCTATGGGCTGAGTAGGAGACAATAATAGTATCAAGGGGGGATGTCAAAGAGAAGAAGAGGAAGAAGACTGGAACATCAAGCAGCTGCAGGGGTTACCAGGACAATTTGTCCAGTTTGAAGGAAGTGAGGAAAACCTCAAAGTTCAGTATCAAGAGAACAGAAACAATTTAGCTTCCCAATAATCAATCCATCCACAGTAAGAGACAACGTAGCTAGACATTGTGGAAGGAGAAGCAGAAGGAAGATCACATCACATCGTTTTTGTTTTGGTGGATTTTGGGTTTCTTTCATTTCCTAATTCTAAAAAACAAAAGGAGAAATCATGTTAAGATGAAATAATATTTATCTTGCTTCAATACTCATTTTCAGCATTTTCCCTTGACATCTATTATGAATTTGAAAAATTAACTTCCTTACTGCTGATTTGACCTTTATAGCTTCCATCATGCTACAAAAAATAAATAAAATATCTTTTGTATTGACTTGTAAACATTACTTGTCCTGTGTCATCTTATCAAAGGATTTTCCCCATCAGCAGCAACTCATGCTAACCCTGTAACTTTTAACTTTAACAAAAGAAAAGAAAATCATTTACATTGTTTAATGCAATTGATCGACTTTGATTTATTTCCCAGAATTGTGCAAGTCCAGTGGATTCAGCAGAACCAACTATTTTGATAACCAATGGTGGGTGAAATGAAAAGATTACAAAGCATTTCCAGTACTGTGTATATACTGATATAAATTCATCAGGGTACATTTCATCCTACATCTCTTCCCCACATGAATTTTAATTTACAGATTAAAGGAAGAAAATCCAAATCTGCTACCCATGTGTGTGGCCTAACTGACAAAAACCATCCTCAGCCTCTTTCCCAAAAAGGAGGAGGCCAGATTTTCACCCTGGCAAGGGAAGAAAGCTGCCCTTAAAAAAGAGACATCTGGCTATATATCTTTAGATCAGAAATGCTACCTTGCAAAAAGCATTTATCTCTTTAGGAGAAAACTATTGCTTAATGGCCCTGAAAGTACAGAAATAGTTTATGCCACAATATATTTCAGAGAGATAAAAAGAGAGAATAAATAAAGAGCCACTGCAATCAAAAAGAAGAAAACTCAATCCTACTTAACGGCTAAAATCTTAGTTGACTAGGTATACCCAGATTGTTGGAGGCAATATGCTGACTCTGGAAACCGCTTTAGAGAGGGCTGTAAAGCACTGTCAAGTGGTATGTTAGTCTAAACGCTATTGTTAGTGCTATCCATATTGGCAAGAATGACTTTTTTTAATATCAACAGCCATCTTCCCACAATAGAAATCTTGGAAGTTGTATTGCATCTCTAGGGTAAGTGTGGCCAAAATAAGCACTATGTGGAACCACATCTCCAAGCAAATGGAACAATGCTCTCTAGTTTCCTTTTTTAATCTCTCTCTTACATTTTATAGCAAAGCATAAGAAAATTGCTTTTGCCTGAGATTTAAATTGCTAGCATGAAAAAAAAAAAGAAATTAGACAGAGGCATAGGGCTCTGGTTGTCTATGCACGATATAAACCCCATAATGAAAAATACTGGTATTTTCACAGTACAGCTTACAGAAAATAAAAAGCTATAAAGAAGTTTCAGTTTCGTGTGCAATTTTCTGTACTGCTCCATGATACCTTTCTCAGCTTACTAGGAGTGCTGAGCTTCATTATGTTCTGAATTGGTGAACAGGCACTACTTTGCTTGTTAAGATATATACCTTGCCTTATATTTAGGAAGGTCAAGGCAGTGCATGCACTACTGTGTATGCACATTTGGGTGAGAAAGGATGACTAGCACAAAATCACCGACTGTGTTTCTATGGCCCAGGCTGATTCTTGAACCATAGTATTCCCATTGCCTATCCAACACAACTACCAGCATCCTAAACTGGCTCTGTTTATATTCTCATGCCATCAAGTCAGTGTTTACTCTTAGCAGCCGCATAGACAGGAAAGGATGTTCTGTCCTCAACTTTGCCTTTAATCTCCCAGTGTTGCTCCAATTACCAAACTCATCCATCCAGCCCAATATTGCTCCAATCCCATCATTGCTGCTTTTCTTCTTCTTCCACATTTCCCAGCATTATAGTGTTTTGAGGTGTCTAGGTCTTTGCGTATGTTACAATTTGAGTCTGGTTAGTTGTGTCTCTATTGAGAACTCTTGATTTTTCTATCCTCCATTTGTTTGCAATAATGTGGAATATGAATTTAGACTTATTATTAAGTAAGTTGGGTTCTGAGTATAATTCAAGGTACTGGTTGTCACATAGTAAGCCTTTCATGGCCCGGGGCCTGGATATCTGCATGATCATCTGTCTCCAATAATATTTGCCTGTACATTTGGGTAGAGTGATTATATTACTCAGTTAAAGTTGTGAACTTATGGTACCAAGGAAATGGCCCTTCTCTGTCATTGCCCTGCCCTCTTGAACAGCATCTCTCCAGAGCGAGATATAGGTCTCCTGTTTTCTGGAAGGCCCATAAGACCTGGCACAATTTCCAGATCTGGGGTTAGTCTGGAGATCCTGGAATACTTTTTATAGTTATGTGGATTTTTAGTTTGAGTTGTTATGTTTTTAATTGTTTTAATTGTATAATCTAATGTATGTCACCCATATTCTTTTGGAGTGATTAGCCATAATAAATTTATAACATCATTACCATCACCAGCATCAAGTCACAGGTAAGTTATACTACAATTTATAAAGAAATATTTTGGAAAAATATGGTCTTTTGTCACATTGCAGATCTGTCACACAAGGTAATAAGATGAGAATATTCTTGCTCAGTGGAAATAAACGTAATGGACCAATATTATGCCATTTGTTCATAATCAAGAAAGTTTAAACATATCATAATAAAACAAAAGAAAATAAAATTGTGTTGCTTTGTTGTCTAGCCCCCAAATCACAAAAGCAGATGTTGTGGTAAAAAGACAATGGGTAATGCCTGGTAGCTTATTATTTGTACATAAAGATTACTATGTAAATTGTGCATAAGTGATACCGAAAAGGGTTATAAATCATTTGCCTAGTTAAGATAATGGAATCTTTACTTCAGTAGATTATGTCATGAAGTATAAAAGCTTTCAGCTAGATTGAATGCTGTGTAATTAATAATAGTCATTGTAAGGTTTCAAGCAGTTCTAGAACAGTTAGGAACAGAAATTGCTACATAATGTTAACCAAATTCTTCTCACCAGAGAATGCATGCCTGAATCTTATTTTACGCACTGGGCAGAACAATCATATAATTGCACCAGAAATCTCTAGGTTGTACTGTAGTTCTAACTTAAAATTCTATGTTATATTTTTCAATATAATGCAAAGATTCTGCATTTTTTTTAAACCAAGGAGCTGTGTGTTACCGTGGTGAAGAAAATAATACTATCTTCTATGGAATTAGTAAAGATCATGATCCCAGGAAGTGGCAGAATCAGTGTAGATTTTAGCTCTTAATTTAAATGTCTTGGTTAATTTGGCACATAAACCTCAGTGATAGTTACTGAAAAATATGTTACTCAATAACTCTGTCTTGGATGCAGTTGTTTCATCCTGCTAGTGTTTCTTAACTTCAGTAACTTTAAGTTGTGTAGACTTCAATTCCCCAGAATTCCCTGATGGCTGGGGAATTCTGGGACTTGAACACTACACTTCTTAAAGTTACCAAGGGCTGAGAAATATTGTAATACAGGGGTCTCCAACCTTGGCAATATTAAGCCAGATAGACTTCAAGTCCCAGAATTCCCCAGGCCAGGCTTAACGTTGCCAAGGTTGGAGACCTCCTGCTGTAATAGAGTATGATGGAGTACTGGACAAATTTAAGAAACAGAGAAGCTGCTAAAAGAAATAATTTTATGTAACATTTCCCATACTGTATTGAATATATTTAATACGATATGTGCAAATAATTGTCATTATACTGCCATAATGTCACTGATATTTTTAATATAATATTATTAGATATTTTTATCCTCTCTTTATTATTTTCTACAAATAATTCAAGGCTGTGAAGATACTTAATACACCTTCCTATTTTCCCCACAACAGCATCCCTGTGGAGTGGATTAAATTGAAAGTGACTGGCTCAAATCATCCAGCTGACTTTCATGCCATAGGTGAGACGAGAACTTAAAAGTTCCTAAACTGTATAACTTTAATCATATTTAATTACTGTTTTATGGTATTAATATTATATCAGTTAGTTGCCTTGGGCATCATTGATATCAAAATGTATCATATGTACCAACAATCTCATCGTCGGTTCCTTCTGGCTAAGCCTAGCTACACTTAGAAGTTAGAAAGGCTGAACGATGAACTATATTCCTATGAGAAAAAAGGCATTCTACTGCTATTTCCAACTTCTTTCAGAGAAAGTCTCACGTGTGATTTGGCAATTCTGCAGGATATCACATTAGGTTCTTGGCAGGTCTTATGAGCCTATGGGATACATCTTATAACAGCAGCAAGAGCATTTAATTGTTTTTTTATCCAGAAAATTACACATGGAAAATAGCTGTTTATATCAGGCTATTGAAGATATCACAAGGAATACAATAAAGGAACACAGAATAATTATTAAAGAATGAAAAAGGCAATTTGCTATACAGTACTTGTTCACCCTTGCCAATCTTTCTGGTTATTGAGATACCACTCTGTAATCAAGCAAGATAAACTCTTTGACTTTCCATAACCTAAGTTATAGCTCTTCAACATATTATTTACTGCAATTTATATATATATGCAACAAAATGTATTAAAAAAAGGTCTCGGATTATAGCCTCATGAAACTTTGAGGGCACCAGTGGATCAGAAGATCAACCATGTAAAATAAGACAATCTGGTAATTAAAATCATAGAGATTCTAAAACAAGACCTGCCAGAATCATTAATTCATCTGGCGCTTTACACATGTAGAGGTATGCCATAAATTAATCCTATCAACATGCAACTCATACTGAACTGATTTTCTACAGCAATGGCACAACTCTAGAACGAGTCAGATCTTATTTCCCATATTTCTTGATTGGCAAGGTTAGAATTGGCTGCTGTCAGAAAACAAAACGTTGCAAAATATTTGTGAAAGGCCATGCATGAAGACAAAGTTGATCGTGTCATATGAGGTATTGCAATTTTTTTTGCCTTTGCAGAGCCAGGGTGGGCGTGGCCTAGGCATGACGCATCTGGGCCATGGGCTGCCAGTTTGACACCCCTGGATTAAGGGATTGGGATCAGATAAAGGATTATATGAAGTTGGTTTATGTCTGTTTAAATCTAATACTTGCATGCTTTCCATGTGATGCAATAAGTGTCAATAATATTCTTGAACTTTAGAATGGAAGCTATCAACTTCCGACCCTTGTTCTGGAATTACTGGCTGCTATTGCTTGCAGTTGCAAAGTTTTTATTATTGCCATTGCGGCTAGCTATGTCTGTCTTTGGTATACATCATTATCTTTCAAACAAAAAAAGGTCCTTTTAATTACCAAGGCATTACTAGTTCAGCTCAAATTTCTTCTTTTGGTCATTAGCTGCCTATAAATCTTTATGGACCGAAAGAAACTTCAATATGGTAAAAATGGAACAAAACCTCAAAAATGATAGTACAAGAGCAGCAGGAAAACCAAATAATGAAAACTTTTCAGAAGAATTTATTGGTTTGTCAAATTTATATGGCTGCTCATCTCACACCAGGTGACTCTAGATGGCACGCAATGAAAACAATCTATAAAACCAGTTAAAACTATGAACAAAGAAAAAAATCACAAGAGGGAAGATATATATATAGCTCAGAGGTAGGCAACATATAGATAATAGATAATACACCAGCATGCAGGTTCCCTATTACCAGGAGACCTCCAAATTTGCTGAAAAAGCTAAAGTTTAAGGACTTTCACAAGGGTTAGGGCTAATTTCACCTCAAGAGGGTTGCTGATCCAGGGCGTGAGTCCCATGATAGGAAAGGCTAATCTCATCAGATGGAACTCCATTGCAGATGGGATCTGCAACATGCCTCTCCTGCCAGATCTAATGGGATAGGGAGAGGCAGTCCCTCTGATACCTGGCCCCATGCTATGTAGGGCTTTAAATGTCAAAACCAACAACTTCAAGTGGACCTGGAAGCAAACTGACAACCACTAAAGGACTATCCGATGTATTGCCCTTTTAGAAGCACACATAATTGCCCATACTACAGCATTTTGCACCAGCTTTCAGGTACTTTTCAGGGCCACATAATATTTGATTCTTACTTGTTTTTGTGTGCTGTCCATCTCACTAAGTAACTCTGGGTGGTAAATAAAATTAAAAAAATAAAAAACAATACAAAACTTAAACTACATAGGACTGAGAATAAATTACTTATCCTAGTTACTAAATTAACCATAAAACTAGTTTCTACATACACTCAGGGGTCCAGAACTAGGCACAGAGCCAGAGGTTTTTTTTTAAGGATTTACAAAAAAGCAGCAGGGCTGGGGCTCATCCTGTTCTCTGGAGGGATAATGTTTCACCTTTACATATATTTATGACTATATAATTCCAATTAAAAATAAAATATTCCATATAAAATGCAATAGCCAACAAGATTAACAGCTGATATTCTAGATGATTTTCTATATAGAAAATCATTGGGGAAACATTCACTTAATCACGTAAGAAGAGCAAAAAACTCAAAGTAAGAAGCCAGATAATGCAATAAAACTGAATGTGCTTTCAGAATATTTACTTGGCTGTCTAATTAGGTTGTATTCAAGTAATAGTACACTATTAATACATTATTAATAGTTATTATTAGTTATTAATAGTAATTAATAGTTATTAATAGTTATTATTATTAGTAGTAGTAACTATTATTCATAACTATTAACTAATAGTACATTATGCACAATGCTATTGTACATTCATTGCTTAAGACACAGCAACCTGACCGCTGTCCTTCACACTTTGGTGACTTCCAAATTATATAATTGTAAATATTTTCTATTTAAACTGCCTTCAAAGATTGTTTGAAAGTTCAACTATGGAAGAATCCAGCAATGTGCATATTTATGAGGCTGATTGATCTTCACATATATTTAGTTAAAAATCTGTAGTGACTTCCAATTCATCTGAACCCCATTAACCTGAACCCTGAACTTCTAATATTGGATCCCAAACTATTTAACAGATCTCCCTTCTCTTGCATTCTCCTTTCTGTCATCTTCTAAACATATTCTGGTTTCATCCCACTCCAAATTCCATTAAGTGGTCAAGTTAATCTTGACTAGAATCGTCTGTAACAATTTCAATGTTGTGGAAACCTTTGTCAAGATATACCTAGATTTTTTTTTGGACTAAACAACAAAATATTTTTTTGCTTTTAAAACAGAAATAAATGGGCAAAAACACTATGATGATTGTATGAGTACCCTGAATAGTTCAGGCACTTTAATTTAGGGAAAAATATGCATTTTATTTTGGAAGATGATATAATAATTAAACAGAAAGCAACTGACTTGGGGCAGATGGTCTCATGAACCATTTGGAAAAACTCACATATGTTTGGACTTACTTAAAAGTTTCAGAAATAGATACACATGCACTTATTTACAACACATGCACAGAAGTATATTTGCTTCAGCATTCACCACTTCATAAGCATGAAAAAAAGTTCTATAACATGTCTGCTAAAGTTCAGTATAAGATTGATGGATTCATATTTTTGTTTAGATCAAAATGTGATTTATTGCTTGTGCTTTATTATGGCATGTGAACCAAGTTTGTGACTTATTCAACATTAGAGTTAAGCAAACCACAACCTATCAGGTCTAAATCTTTTGCCAATGACAGGTCTTTGTTTCCATATTAATTTAACTTTCCTGAATGAATCTGTACACTGGAATTCTATACAGGGAAAGAAGGTTAAAATTAGAGGCAACAAAATGTTCTATTCCACAGTTCAGTGATTCATTCAAGCCAAAAGATGGCAGAACACTTTAAAGATATTTCTTCTACAGACCTTGATCCAGTGTATCTATTTTTCCTTACCCAAGTAAGCAATAATGTGGAGCAGTAATATTGAGAGGGAATATTCATAAAAGGCATATGCAAAACCAAGAAGATATAATTATTGGATTGATCCTTGCCCTTGAAGATTAACCTTTCATTAGGTCAAAGGTTCATGTAACAGTTGCTCATTGCTTGGGATTGTTTTGTAGATACTTCTGACTCATGAGTTCCTTGCAAGGTATGTACAGTCTGCAAAGCGATGTCAAAGGATAAACAAAAAACTGTTAAGCGTTGCAACTGCTGAAAATGCATTTAGTAATATTGAACAATAGTTATCTAAGGTTTACAGTGCACAAGCATATGTGTGCATATGCTTAAGGAAAAAAAAGCTCAGATTGACACTTTTAAATTTTAGTACTACAGTGCAAAATACAATACATATTGCAATATTGCTGTATAATTAATTGGGGGTATATTTAGATCCTTCAGTCTAGTTTCCCTTCCCCAATCTTGAGTCATATTAAAAGTTGCAGTGTATTATATAAGCCATCTGGAAGAGCAGGCTACATGTAAATCTAGGCAGTTCTCTTGGTTTTGTTTTGGCAATTTAAATTTCTTTTCTGTCAATATTGAGAAGTTCAGTAGCTGCATTTGTTTTGCTCAAATTTTTAAATTGTTTACTTTGATCGAAAACTAAGAATATCATTTTCTTTCGTTAATTTTTTAAATGTTATAGTCATTTGAGAAATGGCTCAATTCAAACTTGGTATCTTAAAATATCAAACATTTTTAGTTACATCAGGATGCATAAATAGATGCACATCCCAAACTTGGGGAAAACCCAGATGTGCATTTCCATGGATGAAATTTTTACCACAGAAATGAGATTTGTAAACCACAACAAAAACCACTCCAGTGATTTTCTGATCTTTAGAATAATTTTCACAATGGTTTATTATAAAAGCACAAGATAACAATACCATATATAACTTTAGGAAAAAAGAGAACTCATTAAAAACTAGAACCAGCATCAGAAAAGTTTATTTACCTATCAGACATAAAATTACTGGACAAAGCAGTGGATATGTAAGAAAACAAAATCCAAGATGAGGCTGGAAAGGTTAAGAAATTAGCAACAGGCTTATTTCTTTCAAGGATTTCCAAAACTGAACATTTCACCTATTGCTGAAAATGACCATCTCTGATTAGGTATGACAATAGTGTGGCATGCAAGGATTTTGTGCAAGAGCTTTTGTGGAATAGATGAGGTGGAATTTTTCCTTCGAGTGCTGTGATTTCAAGTCATGGCTTGAACCAAGTTCAGAAATGAGCCAATGAATTTTGGCATATGATTATATTGGCATTCAATTTGATCACAACACACAATTGTCCAAGTGCAGGCAACCTAATAGATAATAAAATAATTCTAAATAACATCCTTGAAAAAATGTCCAGGAATGCTGTATTTTCAGATAGAAACATACTGTATATAATCATGGTGGTTACATTAGTGATGCCCCCCCAAGATTAGTTCAAATGAAAATGTGGGGATTAAGTCCTATAAAATAATTCACATATCAGTAATTCATGTATCATTTCAGTACTACAGAATAAAGCAATTGTGCGACAATCACTCTTGATAAGGAAGCCTATGGAGATACTCAGTCAACCAGGACATGATTGTCTCAAAAATGCTGGGACAAATTGGATTTTAGTTTTTTTTCTTGAAGACATTTCGCCTCTCATTCAAGAAGCTTCTTCAGCTCTGAAGGAGCTTCTTGGATGCGAATTGAAACGTCTTCAAGGAAAAAACAAAGTCCAGTTGCCTTTGGGGGGGGGGGGAAGCTCTTGATAAGGAAGTTTGTTTTTGGCAAAGCACACCTTGCTTATTAGAAAACAAAAGCTAAAGCCAACTTTTGGATAAGGTGCAACAATCATTCCACACCTGCTGCTCGCTATACCTGAGGATACTACAACTCACTTGTTTCTCTGTGTGTGATCTTACAACCCCGTTTGGAACCGGGAGCCTTCCAAATGCCTTCAAGGTCCCTCGATGNTCCAAAAGCCTTGCACTCGGCACAATCCCTATCAACAGATGTGTTGTTTTTAAAACTGGGCACTTTTATTTACTCTTAGCATAAAGAATGCCCCGCCACACCCAGCCCCCCCCCCCCCCCCCAAAAAAAAAAAACAACAACAAATGGAACCGCGCACTTCTACTCGGGCGCGAACCTGGCGCGAGGGAGGCCCCGACGCCTGCCAAGGCGGCCAGAGATACCCGAAGGTAAGAAGCCTGGCGACACACCTGCACGCCTCCGTTGGCCCGTGCTTGCTTGCTTGCGTGCGTGCGTGCGTGCGTGCGCGCGCACGAGCCGCATCCTCACCCCTCCCCTGTGCTCACCGCTGGCGTGGGCTGGTCGGGAGAGGAGAGGGAGGGGTGTAAAAGCGCCGCGGCTTTCCCATTGGCCGCTTGCCGGAGTGCCTTTCCCTCGCTCGGCTCCGAAGCGTGTGCGAACGGTGAGAAAGAGAGGCTGTCGCCGGAAAAAGGGAGCGCGAGCTCGAGCGAGCGAGCGAGCGAGAGGGTGAGTGAGAGAGCGAGCTAGAGGGGCGGGTTTTTCCTCCCCGGTCTCTCGCCGCCCCAGCCAGAAGGAAGCTCCCTGCGCCAAGGAGAGCTTCCCGGCGCGCCTCCCCTCCTCCCCTCTGCGGCGGCGACTCCGCCAGACGAACCGGGGGCTTTCCGTCCCTTCCTCGCTGCTTCTTCCCTCCTTCGCCAGCGCTGGAACGGGGGGGGGGGGGGGGG
>BHFT01065575.1:0-26059 GCA_004320025.1 Laticauda laticaudata | reverse complement strand
GGGGGGGGGGGGGGGGGGGCGGAGAGTGGGGCAAGGCCTTCCAGAAGAGTAGGAGCCAAAGAGGAAAAGCGCAAGGCTCTTTTGCGCTTCTCCAAGCAATGCGGAGGGGAATACCCGCGTCTGGCTAGCTGGATTTCACCGACAGCCGAGCGGGTGGATTTTAGGCGGCGGCGGTTCCTCCCGGCTGCACGTCCTAGTTGACCGGGTAACGGAGGGGGGAGTTGCTGAGGAATGTGGCGTCCGTGCGGCTCCAGGCTCCCGGCTCAGGTGAAATGGTGGCTTCGGGGGCTCCTGCTTGCGGTGCAGGAAAGAAGGTGAGATGCGCGCGAGGAAGCGGCGCGCGGAGTTTAGGAGGCGCCTTTCTTTCCCTCGCTTCCCCCCCCCCTTCCCTTCCCTCCCCAGCGAGGCGTTGTTCTGAGGGGGGGGGGAGGAAAGGGGGTGACTTCTTTTTCCCTGGCCGTTGTCTCCATTTCGCAGCTCGAGGCAAGGGGGAAGAAGGGGCTCTCGCGCGGGCAAGGGAGAGAGGACCCCGGCGGCTTGCATTTCTTGGCAGCCCAGGCCCGGCGATTTTTAGAGAGCCAACTTCAACCAGTCGGCAGCCACCCGGGACCGGCAGAGCTGCTCTCTCCTCTGCTTTCCCAGCCCTGCTTGCTTTCAAAGGGACTGCCGGCGTTGTGTGTGGACCTGTGTGCGGGAAGAAAACAGGGACATAACCGCACCCTTCCTGCAAACGGGCATTTGAACTAGCCCCTTGCTTTTTTTTGTTTTGTTTTGTTTTGTTTTTGTTTCCTGTGTCTCTTCTCCAGAGCTTAGCTGCCATGCATGAAGTCCTGGAAGATCCAACCAAGGTGGAGGTGATGACTTGAAAGGCAAAGGCAGGTGGAAGCTGGTTGTGGGCTTTCCCTTCCCAGCTATCATGACTGTCTTCCGGCAAGAAAACCTGGAGGATCACTACGAGGTTGGAGAGGAACTTGGAAGGTAGAGTACCCGTTGGGAGGAAAGAATATAGACTGGGTAGCCTTGATTGATATAAAAAATATCCCGGGGGACAATAAAAAACCACAGAGTGTTTTGGGTTGGGAAGAAAGCTGAAGGATATGGTGACCACAACAGGACATGGGAACCAATCGGTGGCATGTGCACAACATAGTAAACTGGGAACTGGCTAAGTGTGTTTTAGTCTTCTGTGGAATGTGAAATCAGGCTGCTTGATGGATTGCTGTTTCTGTGTGGCACGTGAACCCAGAAATATGGGTTAATTGACTAAACTCCAGTTCAGTTGACCAAAATAATAAATATATTGTAGGAACAAGTCACAGGACTGAACTGGAAATGTGTTTACCATTCATGCATTCCAATGAGCTGCTTAAATGCTGCAGATTAAGAGATATGTTATGATATCTTTTAGCAGCTGCATGCCTTTTAAGAGGAGACCATTAGACCACCAATAACATGTATTACACTGTGGAAGGGAACTGAGTGTTATATTGGTGTTATGTAGGCATTTTTCCTGAAGAAAAACTCAATTTTTCTGATGAAATTACCTCAGAGTTGATTCCAAGCAACTTGCTTCGTTGAAAAATACTGGATTGAAGAATATTAATAATTTTCACTTCTATGTTTGTTTCATGCTGATAGTAACTGATTATAAGAACGGTTTGCTTGATCTCAACCTCAGCAGTGAATTGTTAGTGGATGTGGTAGAACACAAATTGGTATTAATCTATTCAGTTGCATCTTAAGCCTTAATATGGAAGGTTCTGAATTCAGATAATTATTTAATGTTATCCATTTTGTTGACACTTGATAATTCTCGAACTATCTGAGTTCCCTTATTCATTTCAGTCAAATGTCATATCAAATAACTTATCATCATTATACAGTGTAGCTTTAACACAGATTCCCTAAAGCTTGTTAGTTGACCATTATAGCATGCTGGGTGAGCACTTTTTGTCCTTTCCTAGCTTTGTGACAAGAAAAACAAAACTCTTGGCTGATGAATTATAGTTCCATTTTATTTTAAATCTCTGAGTTTAATTGCTGAACTGCATTTGTTTTAAAGTATGCAGTATTACATTCTGGTTGTCAATGTATTGTTTGTTTAAGTTTTCAGTAAAATCCCGAAGTGAACAGCAAATGCTTCCATCTCAAGTATTACAGTTCTGTAAAGAAAGTTTAGATTGCAAGTTTAATTTCCAAAATAAAAATAGTATGAAGGTTGGCAAGACTATTGAGAACCAGTTTAGCAATTTGGATGTCATGCAAATCAATGCAAAAAATTGTGTGGAAACAATAATGATAAAACAAATATACCAACTTGCAGAAAGACTTCTAGCCGTTGGACTAATGAACTATGTAAACTTGGGCATGGGTTCAAATCAACCCCTAAGTTTGTACTTTTTTGAAGATATGTTTAAATTATGGTCCTCTTGAATTTATTTTTGAGTTACATACAATTAAGATAACCAATTTACTGTGGTGGTTAAAGACACAAGACTATAAACCAGTCACTTTCTCTCAGCCTTAGGAAGAATGCTGTAGGAAACCAGTTTTGAAAATGTTACAAGAAAACTTGTTCGGGCAATTGCCAAGAGTCATCACTTACCTGAGGGCATTAATTTATTTTTTTTCTTTTCATATCCAATAATAACACAAAGAAAAGACAGTTTTTGACTTTTAATCTCAATACTCAAATTATTTTTGAAACAGGCAATAGTTTTACTACCAGTACATGTATTAGGAACTGACTGATTACCCTATAGCTACAGAGAAAAATTAAGCCTCCTTCAAATTAACAGGAAAACAGCAACTAGATGATTAAGTTGAATTATGACATTATTCAAATTAATTTTCTACAGAAAATTAAAGCCTATTGTGAAAGTAAAAATTAATTTATCTCATTTTATTCATTGTTATTTTATATATTATATGTAGCTAATTATAATCTACAAGATAATTGTAGGACTGTGCTAAGCACTGAGCACTGTTTTTAAGAACTTCAAATTGTTGCCAGGAGTCTAATGCTAATTTAGAATAGTAATGAGAATGAATTGTAACACTGTTAAATGTATACAAAATTAATGTAAGGAAAGGATTTAAAATTCAGTATGTATTAAATAGGAGATTCTTAAGTTAATTTGCAAAAAATAATAGTTTGGATTTCCTTTTCTTAACTGCTACAAAATTTTTAGCGAGTCATATCTTTTTGTGGTTTAAAATTAACTGATGCCGATTTGCATGCCAAAACTGCAAAACATATCTTATTTTAAAAGGTAATATACGATTACTAACCAAGTAAAATTTGTAAATTTTATTTCATATGTTGAAATTTGTCTGTTAATTACTGCTGGGACATTTTGAACAGTTGTCTGAAAACTCTTAACTTGCTTTTATACTGACCTGCATCACCAATCATTTTACTTCAATATAATTTTATGTCTCTAAATGATAATGAATGTGTAGTTTACATTCTGTAACAGTGATTTGAACCCATAGCCATATCAGCAAAACTATTAGTACTGTCTTACTTGTCACTTAAACAGCAGTTATAAGCAACCAACACATTGTACAATTTCATAAAACCAAAAGAGATTTTGGTTCCATTTAAGAGGAAATTATTATGAAATATATGCATGCCTTCACTGCTGCATTTTGTCCTTTGTGGTTATGAACAGTGTGACTGTGCATTTTAAATACTGTATTCTCTGGTTTCTTTAATATGCTATACTTTTCAGGGACTGTATATGTGGTTGCCAGAGCGCTACATTCTTGTAATATTCTTTTTTTAATTATCCTTGATTAAAACAGTCCAAGAATTTGTTCCCATGAAATTGGCTTAACATTAAAGGCATTATATTGACCTTGAAACTTTAAGATTAACCTGAAGTGAAATAGTTTAAATGACTTGTATCTGAAATAGCTTGTACTGATAATATTTGGTTAAGAAAAGAAATTGGGACCAGGAATTCTGTTGCTAAACAACACAATGATCCTGCCAATTTACAGTAGCAGTTTCATTTGCCCTTGTTAACAGAATCCAGTGTGGTTGTTAAGTGTGACACCATGTGATTGTCATTTGCGTTCTCCTACCAAGTACCTCAATCATGATCACGTGATTACAAAGGTGCTTCAAAGACAACATTTTGAGGACCATCTGTAAGTCTCTTTTTTCAGTTCTGTGATAACTTTGAATGGTCACTGAGCAAAGAATTGTTCATCGAGATATATTTCAAGAAAGTAAGCCACAAAATCATGGGTTCAGTATGCATGAAATACCTATGCAGAATTTCATTTTAAGAAGTAGATATTTTAGAATTAAAAGCATAGCACAGCCTGAGTTATGTCAGAATTGGAATAGAGCTGGAAGGGACCTTTGAGGTCTTCTAGTCCAATCCCCTGTTCAAGCAGGAGATCCTATACCATTTCAGATAAGTGACTGTCCAGTCTCTTCTTAAAAACCTCCAGTGAAAAACTTCTGTTCCACTAGTTAATTGTCCTCACCATTAAGAAATTTCTCCTCAATTCTAGGTGCTTCTTTCCTTGATTAGTTTCCATCCATTGTTTCTTGTCCTGCCTTCTGATGCCTTGGAAAATAAATTGATCCCCTCTTTGTGGCCTCTCAAATATTGGAACACTGCTATCATGGTCCCCCAATCCTCCTCTTCTCTAGACTAGCCAAACCCCAATCCTACAATCGTTCTTCATATGTTTTAGTTTCCAGGCCTTTAATCATCTTAGTTGTCCTTCTTTTCACTTTTTTCAAAGTCTCAACATGTTTTTTGTAATATGGTGACTAAAACAGGATGCAGTATTACAGGTGTGGTCTTACTAAGGCTTTATAAAGCAGTACTAATACTTTATGTGATTTTGATTCTATGCCTCTGTTCATATAACCAAGGATTGTTTTAGCTTTTTTGGCTGCTGCAGCACACTTATGATTCATGCTTAAGTGATCATGCACTAGAATTCCAAGATCCCCCTCACAGTAACTGTTTTTGAGCCAGATTTCACCTAATCCTGTGATGGCGAACCTATGGCATGTGTGCCACAGGTGGCACGCAGAGCCATTTATGCTGGCATTTGAACCTCAGTCAAACTTACCTCACTGCGCATGTGCACACCTCACAGCTGATTTTTCGGCTGGTTTGAGGCCTTTTTCAGCCTTCCAGAAGCTTGAAAAAAGCCTTTGCAGGCTGGGCTGAATAATAGACCGTTTCATCACTTTCTGTAATACCGGAAATGACGAAACGGGCCTGTTATTTGTCCTGCAAAGCCTGCAGAGGCTTTTTTCAAATCTCTGGAAGGCTAAAAAAGACCTCAAACCAGCTGAAAAATTAGCTGTGAGGCGCAGTTCAGGTAAGGGGGCAGCGGGGGGGAGTATTGCGTGCACACGTGCAGGGGGCATGGAAGGCGCATTGCCTTCTGGGTGGTGGCACACATGCGTGCAAGTGCTCGCACAATTTTTGTCACAGGAGCCAAAAAAGGTTAGCCACCACTGGCCTAATCTGTGCTTGTATCTTTGGTTTTTCCTGCCCAGGTATAAAACCTTGCTTTTCTCCCCTTTTCATTCTGTTGGATAGGACCCAAGATCTTTTTGGATCCTGAATTTGTCTCTGGGGTGTCCTGCCAGCTTAGCATTATTTGCAAATTTGATGAGTTTCCCTACTATTCTCTCATCTAAGTCATTTATGAAGATATTGAAGAGTACCGGACCTAAGACAGAACTTACCCCACTGCTTACTTCTCTTCATGTAGATGTAGTGCCATGAAGGACTACTCACTCAGTACAGTTTGTCAGCCAGCTACAAATCCATCTGGTAGTGGTGCTGTCCCACATTTTTTTAGCTTACCAAGAAGTAGGTTGTGGTCTACTTTGTCAAATGCCTTGCTGAAGACTAAATATATTCTGTCCATAGCATTTTGCTGGTCTACTAATTATTTTTTTCCAGTATATTCATAGGTATTGATGTTAGGCTGATTGATCTGTAGTTTCCTGGATCTGTTTTTTCCCCCTTTTTTGAAAATGGGAACCACACAGTGGAGGGATTCAAAAATTTTTACTACCAGTTCTGTGGACGTGGCTTGATGGGTGTGGCTGGGGAAGGATACTGTAAAATCTCCAGTCAGAAGTGGTATTTGCCAGTTCTCCAAATTACTCAAAATTTCTGCTACTGGTTCTCCAGNAGTCAGAAGTGGTATTTGCCAGTTCTCCAAATTACTCAAAATTTCTGCTACTGGTTCTCCAGAACTGGTCGGAACCTGCTGAATATCACCTCTGGAACCACATCAGCTCTTTATATTCATGGTAGATTCTGTCTCACATTTAAATAGAAACACAGTTTGTACAGTCAGATGTATAAATAGGCCATTTCTCCAAATACAAATACTCTATTTGGAGGCAGAGATATTGTTTCCCATATCTGTAGTCTCATCCTTAGCGGCATTTTCCTGCCAGTTGCTGCAAATAGACTGTAATTGATTAAGTGCAGAGTTCATATATAGCAGTGGGGCTAAAACTGTAAAAAGCTCCCTTTGACTCTCTTTCTCAGTGCTATAAAACAATACAGCACCCAATTTTCTGAAGGCAAACTGCTTCACTTAGATCTTATCTCAAATCAGTGTTTCCTCATTTGATTTAGTACATGAACATCATTGCTTTTTAATGCAAACTTTACACTAATTTTCTTCTAGTTTCTTTCCTGACAGAAAACAATAAAGTTAACAAGTAGAAGAATAGAAACGGAGAAGAATAATATGAAAAATATAAATGGTATAGTAATCTGGAAAAAATACTGGTCCAGCCAGTCAGTGGTACCGCTTGACCCATGTGTGTTCACATCAGAATTCCCAAATAAAAGCCATATAGAATTGTAAGTCAGCTATGGTATCGCAGGAATACAAAGTATGAAACTTACTTTTTCCGACATTTAAATCTCGAAAGCTGGCAACGCTGCTTTATATTGTATGTTTTATTTAGACGAACTCTCCAGTGCTAGAAATGCCCTAGTTACAGAACCCAGCTAGATTGCCACACTGCATACTTTGCTTCAATTGCAATTATATTTCAACAAAATGAAACCTTGAGCTAGGTTAGAATTAATTTAATTCTCGGGGGAACACATTCCTCTGCAAAATGGCATGGTTTGCAATTTGGGGATTCTGCAAACTTGCAATTCTTGCTTGAACAGCAGCTGGAAGCCCTGGCCAGGGGAGACTTTGGCCATCTTCACTGATACAGCAGATACAGCTGTTCCTAGAGAAGATGCTGTGTAAGTCAATCATGTCCTTATCACTTGAAAAGTGTACTTGGATTAGCTTATGAAGACTACTTGGCAATTGGTTCAGTATTTAAGCAGGGTAATATCAGTATTTTGGGAGGTACATTTGCTGCTAATTTCTGAGTATACTTCATAGAATTGCCATTAAAAATGTTGGTTCAGATTCTTGTTTCCTCTCCAAATAGCATTCTCCTATCCCTGTGCATTCTGTGCAGGAAGAGATGCTGAACATTCATTCCTACCACTGGTCCAGAGGACCACAAGTCTTTTCTGTGGTTGCCCAACCAAACAACTTTCCTTGTTCTCCTCGAGTTGAAGAGATGTTTCGTCCTAATAATTTGTTAGGAAAAAGACAAAAACATTGTCTTAGAACATAAATTTGGAATCAGAGTAGCTGTTACTTGCTCTGTCTGGCAGTTGTGTTACTTCATGGTTTTTATGTTGATTCTTGGACTTTATGTCTTTTCTGATACTGTTGTCAGATGTAGTTTTGTCATCTGCCTGGAGCTGATGACCGGAGTTATATACAAATGCTGTGAAATAATAAATAGGGAAATGCTGTGTAAATTCAGATATACAGTGACTATAGCATACTATAATGCAAGCAGATATATAAATCCTTGAAATTATGGGTAATATTATTAGGTCTTAAAATTAATTGCTGATTATATATTTGATACCATATAATGACATGCCCAAGAATGTCATTCATCTTTTGCTTCATACAATTAGAGTGGTGTCATTTTCAATTTCACAGGATTGAAATAGTTTACTGCAGTAATATCTGGGAAATATAATGGTATATAAAAAGCTTATGAAGTAAGAAAATAGATTCTTGTTTCAAATCCAGAGTTTGGGGAAATTGCAGGTCCTTACCCTGATATTTGCAAAAAAGATCTGCAAAATAATATGTTAGGGATGCACCTGAAATGTATTTTGTTTCAAACTTGGGACAAAATGTTCTTTCCAAGCTGATTTGTTTTACAGGATAAAGGTAGAAAAAGAGTTTCATGTCTATAATCCAATGGGATGATAAAACAAATAGGAGGTTGGAAAAAAAACTTATTTCCTTGTTTTTTATCTCCAGGTTACAAAAATGGAAGAAATGGTAATCCATGTCGATAAGTTGGATGAAAGACTTTTATAAGTATTTCATCCAACTTATAAAAAAATGTACAAACCAATTAGTTTAGTACTATATTCAAATTGGATAAAGTGTAACTATTCTTATTATAGGTTATTGAAGGAATCGAATTTCATAAATCATGATTTTATGATATGGTAATATGAAATTGATTCCTTCAATAAGCCATATTTAATAGAAGCAGAGTTTAAGTTGGAAGTAATATCATATTCTCTTCTGGCAGTCATACCAGAGTAGAATGTCTGAGCTTTCCAAATCTTGTAAACTACCGTATTTATTCTTATGCTTATAGCATCTAATAAATCCCTGATTTTTAGTTCAGTGTGAGGTCCAAATTGACGAAATACAGTTAATGATCAAATTTTCCTATCAACCTAACACAGAATTGGGATTACAAACTATAATTACACTAACAAATAATTTGCACTGCTGGATGGAAAATTAAAGATGAAAAAATTAAAGTAGACAAGATATTCAAATGCTTCAGTGATTTGGTGTACTATCTTCAACCATTGGTTTTGTGTTAAATTTATGTTTTACCAATAAAGATAAAAGAAGAAATAAAGGCTGTCCTGATAGACAGGTCTCACTGGAAAAAACACTTAACTGGTTTTATTAAGGTAACATAAATAAGCCCTATCAAACACAATATTGGACTTCCATATTGCATATTCCTGCCTCTTCTGATATGGTTATATATCAAGACATGAAACTTCTTCCATTTTAGATTAATTGCAGCTTATGACTAAAACTGGACAAAATTTCAAAATATATGTAGTGTTAGCTATGCTTTATTGAAACAAACCAGTTTAAGTTATAGTTTGTTACTGGCTATTTTTAATTGACTAAGTTAAAATTAATTTATTTAGTGTTTAAATGAAAGCATAGTCTGAAGCCTATTGAATGAAATTATAATTGTTACCGTAGGTGTATCCAGTGCATAATTAAGTTTCTGAATAGTTTTTAAAAAATATCTTACTTTTAAACTATTTCACTTTTATTTGAGAGAAAGCCAAAAAAAGCTCACTCTGGGTTAAAGCTGCATGATATAATTTCTTCTGGATTTAATAATGGGTATATATTTTAAGAAGTGGTACAGAAGAACTCATATTTATAAGAAATAATTTTCTTTTCTATATTCATGAATTTCTCTTTAACAGACATCATAAATGGGAATAATTTTGTTCTGGATAGTCAAGGTAAAACATGATGGCATCTCTTTTGCCTTTGGCAGAAACATTTTCTATCTGAATGGATTTCATCCATGCATGAATGCTTTCTGAAGAAAGTAGGTCTTGTACCAGCAAGGTGAGATAAGAGTATTTTTCCACTGAAAATTTTCCATTACTAGATATGCACTTCTTGATTAAATTAAATGAATTTAATATGAAATGGGCTTTGGGAAAAATAAGGTATGTTTTTTGTTCTGATAATTAACTTTATAAAATGTGTATGCATATACTTTTTCTGGACATAATTAAAATATGTGCTGCCAATTATTAGTATCTTCATTTTTTTTCTTAAGATTATGTGAGGAAAATATCCACTTTTCTCTATCTGACCTTTCTTCTTCACCTTTCATAAATAGTAAGGATTGATCTTAGTGTTTCCCAGAATGTGCTGACAGCCATTCCCCATATATATTCAGAACAACAAGACTGTTTTATTTAAAGCCATGTTTTCTGATGATTGAATTAACATAATCATAAAACAATGTCATATGACTGCATTGCTTAGCGACAGCACTCCTAACATTCCCCATTGCCATTTTTAAGTAAATTCCACTGTTTATAAGGACACGCCCCAATTTAAGTCATTTGGGGCTTGGTTCCTTCCACCCTCAAGCCTCGGTAAAGTCAGGGACTACCTCCAACTCCCACCACCACCACTACTTATCTTACCACCATCCCTGCCCATTTAGCCATCTTTCACCCTGCCTTGTGGGGCAACATGCAGCCCCAAAACTGACATTGAGGCTACCTGCTATACTGTGGTTCAGGGGCTTCTTGGCCTGCCCTGGCTCTGTGGCTTCAAGAAGGCCCTGCCCACAATGCGACACAAAACTGCAGCTACCCTTGGAAGCCTCAGCAGCACTAGCACAAAGCTGCAGCATTCCAGGAAGCCCCAACAGCGTGGCACAACTGTTGCCTCAGGAAGCCCAGACCGAAGCCCCCCTTACTGCCTGTCATCCCAGCTAACCTGCAGTGTCTTCTTGCTTCTACTGCGGTGTACTTCCATAGCCCTTTACAAGGCAGCCATTTACCACCTGAGGCCATTTTTCTCTTGGTGTCACAAGAAAACTGACGTGCATGACCTTGGGAAGAAAGCTTCATGTGTTGATCCAGGGTGGAATACAAAAGCAACACAGTCACAAAAAACAGGTGAAGTCTCTTTAATTCCTTCAACATGGCTTTAAAGGCCTGGTCCCACTGGCCGACAGATGCAAAACGTATGCATAAAGGATACAGGGGATGAGCAAAATTTCGGGGGTGGCTCCATCCGTTGTCATCCGCTCCAAAAAGTGGCGAAAAATTGCATAAACAGAACGGAAAAGAACGGACGTGCGTGGGAGTAATGTAGCGGAGATGTTAAAATGGATGTTCATTGGAAGCCTAGACAGATGAAAGCGGATGGAAGCAGATTACACCTCGGCAAGGGGTTCTGGGGGAGAATTTCGAAGCAGACGCAAAGCGCGAAGGGGGCGGGATGCAGAGCGGATAAAGCAGATGCATCACGGACGCCTAGAGGAAACAAAGGGGATGCCGCGCGGCATGTATATTGGGATGCAAACATTCACTGCGATGTGGGGAGAATGAATTGCTGTCAGCTCCGTGGATATAAAAGGATGCAGCACGCACGCAGTCAGCATACAGGGAAAGACGTGATGCCACATACATCTTGCAGGAACACCATGGTTCGTTCAGTCAGGCAAAAGAGGAACCCGTGCCTACTTGTTCAAGCCCTGCAAGGTAAAGAAGGGCAGAACCAGCATCCCACTCCCTGGCACTGACTCGTTGAAGCTGCTGATGCTGCTGCTGCTGTGGTGGACCAGCCCCAAGGCCCTCAAAGCCCTGCTGCTGGAGGCCCTTGCGCTCAAGCCCCTGAAGGTCCTGCTGCTGAAGGCCCTGCTGAGAGCCCCTGCCCGAGGGAGGAGGAGGCAAGGGAAGGAGAAGGGAGAAGGAAACAAGTACACCATTTCCGAGGAGCATCTGAGGATGAGGTGCTGGGATGGCTGAGGGAGAATGAGTACCTCTGGAGAAAAAGGCCACAGACTGTATCGGGACAACCAAGAAGAAGCAGGCACTTGGAGAGACAAGGCAGAGAGGCCTGGGGTACACTGCAAAGTACTACTTGGATGCGTGGAAGCACATGCACATCTGGTATGGCAAGCTACACCTCAAGAAATCCGGGCAGGCCGCTGTCAAAGCTCACTGACCAGAAGATGTTACATCATGGCCAAGTGCAGTTTCTTGGAGGGTGAGGTCCACCACCGAGGAGTAGCCCCTCTGAGACCCTCTCCCTCAGACAGCTCACAGACAGCCAGTCCTCTTCCGCAGGAGCCAGGCTACCTGTCCAGGCAGGTGTCTTCAGAGGACCCACAGCAGAGACCCCCCCCCCGACAGCTGCAACTCCTCATACCAGCGGACTTGGAGGATCCGTGGAGGATGACGCCCTGCTGTCACAAATGGAGAAGAAGCAGCAGGCACAGAGGCCAACCCACCCCCGCTCTAGAGGATGCAGGCAGAGAGGCAGACTGGAGGGCCAGGACCACAGTGTAACTGTTGGAGATCAGGGATTACAATGAAGACCAGCAGAGAACTTCTCTCTCAGCTGGTCCATTGGACAGGGCATTCTCAGGCTGGAACACCTCATTCAACCTACGTGAGCCAGCACCCTGAGGGACCTGCCTGTAGGCCCTAGTACCAGGTGATGAAGCAGAAGATCACAGCACTTCTGCACAACCCTCAAGGGCCCAGCTGAAGCTGCTCCTACCCAGTCCAGGTCTGCTCTCCACCCAGGCGATGTCACAGCCCTTCCACGGATTTCAACAAGCCCTCACCTACCAAGGCTACGACTACCAGGATTCCCACAGCAGAAGCAGAAACTTCCCAGTCCCAGGCCCAGGTTCATCGGATGCCACAGACGCCAGTCCTCACCCAGCTGCAGACCAGACAGCCCCCACTACACTCCTCCTTCCTCCACCCCACAGCCAAGCCCGTCAACAGACAATCTGTTATCAGTATTGGGCCTGACATCTCAGGTCCTTGATGAAGGGCCTCTCAACCTCACAGGACTGAGTCAGCTCTCGGATAGCTTCCTGAACACACCACCCCTCAGGGCCAAGCATCCCAATGGTGCCTCAGACCAGCACTCAAGTCACAGCCACCTCCACAGTCCTGCCCGCTTAACAGCTGAGACCATGGACATGACCTCAGAGTGATTCAGAATAGTGTCAGAGACTGAGTTGTTCACTTGTTAAGAACTTTGTTTAAGATCTTTGCTTAAGACACTTTACTTGGTTCATTTTGCTTATTAATACATCATAAAGTTTACCTAAAGAAAGTTAATAAGGTTATCTTTGCCTTAACACACTTAGTTTACTTGGTTCATTTTTTTTTACTTAATAAAGTGTTGGTGAAAAACTTTGAAAAAATGGTTTAGCCTTTGCATGCTTTGGGATATATAAACCTCCAATGCAACCATAGTGGGGACTGTATGGTCCACCATCCCAGCAATCCAGATGATTTTCTCCCCCTTTTTATAGAAATATCGGTGCCTTCTACATATTCTAGACATACTGCAGACATCCTAAATATATGAGATACATCCCAGACACAAACGTTTTTGTCCATTTTGAATACTTTTATATACGAGTTGCATACGTGACATCCTTTCTATTTCCGTGCTACTAACGCTGTGTAGATGTTCTGTGTACCTTTTGTTTCCTCCCTCTTTCCGTTTTCAGCTGCAGCAGATGTGAGTTGAGGGGAATGGCCAGAGGATGGCAGAGAGGATACAGCGGATGTTTAACGGATGATAACGGAACTAGAACGTTTGTTGTCCGTATATTGTCAGGATGTACATCGTATGCGGCGGAAATTTCATCCATTCACAAAGTTTTGTTCAGCTCAAAAACTTCTTGTGCGGATGAAATTGCAGTGGACCGAATGCTCATGGATAGGAGCGTATGAAACACGTATGCAGTGAGTACACAACGGGATGCATAGCATTTTCCAACGGATGGCAAGCTTTTTTTAATGTTTTACATCCTCTTTGCATCCGTAAGTGCAGTGGGACCGGGCCTTAAAGCTCCAATTATTATTGACTGGAGACAAAATCTCCCCCAGAACAGTTCTGAAAAGGAACTCAAAAATACATATAAATTATAAATAGAAAAAACACAAACCAAACTGAAGCAATTACTGAGACAAGGCAGGATAAGGGCTTGAGACAGCCACAGAAATCAAAATAGATATACTAGGAAGGACGCCAAATTCAGATAGGAAGGACAGACTAAGATCGAAGCTCTTTTCTCCCCTGTTCTCCCTTATGCTCTCCCTGCGTGCCCTAGGATGAAGAGGGGATTGGCCTGGGTCTTCCTCTGACTGCCCAGCTGGCCTCTGTCCTTCCCCAGTTTCCTCTACACTTCCACTCCCTGTCGGCTGTTCCTTCTCTCCCTCAGAGTCAGAATCCAACAGGGGCATGACACTTCATGTGCCAGCAGCTGCCTCACCAAAGGCTGCGGCAGACAGGCTTGATCACCAGTAGAAACAAGAAGATGGCAAAGATGGCGATATAGATGGGCCACAGAGTGCAGAGAGTCCAAATGGTGTAAATTGTGGGAAGATGGGGGGGGGGGGGGNGGGGGGGGGGGGGGAGTTGAAATGTCCATAGAGTCTTAAGTAAAGGCAGTACCCAAATTTTGACTTCTGGGGTGCTGCAAGGGCTGTAACTTCAGGGATAGGTCATAAGTTCCTTTGTTCAGCATTGTTATAACTTGAAATGGCTGCTGAATGAATGGCTGTAAGTCAAGGACTACCTATAACCAGAAGCAGTTTGGTCAGGTGATTAAAGTATCTGTCTAGAAAGCAAAAGACTGCTTTCAAGTCCCACTGGCCCAAGGTCATCTCACTTCACAGCCCAACTCATCTCATGTGGGGAAAATAGGATGAGGAAAATGTGTCATGTGTTCACTGCACACATTGGATTATTTGTGAAAATAAGAAAAGGCAGAATATAAATTAAATAGTTGTAAATAGAGGTGTCTAAATAAATAAAAGCGGATTACTTCCTGATTTTCTTCCACTTCTCCATAATACTAAATATTAATACTAGTACATAATATTAAGTCCAGTAGAAGAAATTTTTGTAGAAAGGTACTAGTTTTAAATATTAACATTTGTTGTTGACAGCTATTTTTCATTTTTGGCCTTAAAACAGCAGAAATTTGGTTCTAATATAAGACAATGTTTAGTGATAAATGAAATTTAGAGAAAATATTTACAATATGAAATTCCAAGTTTGTTCTACTCTTCAAATCATATGATGGGCACTTGGCAATGTTGTATTTTGCCTTACTACTCACAAAATGACCTTATACATAGAACCAGTTTCATTATTGTATGGTTAGGATAACAAAAATTGTATCCCCTATTGGCAAATAGCAAAAATGCATATATAATCCTCATCTCACCAACAAAGTGCATTTTATTTTCTAATCAGATTTATCCTTCCTCTCCCCCCCACCCCTACACACCCACACACTTCATACTCTGAATTTATTTATTATAATGTATTTAATATAAAAGACTAACTAGTTTTCTGCTGTGTTTTCATTTTTAACAACAATCAGGAAGGGGAATTATTAAAGGCATGGTACCATTCCATGTGACATTAATAAAAATCTGCCAGGAAACATTGCTTCCAGAAACTAGAAAACATATTATTAGGAATTGTATAGTAAATCAAACTTTTGAAATCTATTATTACACAAGCTTCAATATCCCTTTTGTTCACTAGGCCCCAGACAGTATGTTTTAAAATATGTAGTGCAAGCACATAATTTACCTTCCCAATATGCAAAATTCACTTAGAACATATGTACCAAACACAAGGTTCTTAGTGACCTTTGGAAGTTTCAACGGACCTCCTCAGGGCTATTTAACAACCCAGATTCATAGTTGTGATAGCCTTGGCTCCACCAAGCACTTAAAATGCGAGTGCATTTTAAGCGCTTGGCAACTGACATGCATTTACGGCCTTTTGCAGCACCTCACAGTCATGTGACCACAGTTTACAATGTTTTTTTCCCAGAAGCCAATGTTTATTTGTGGTTTGTGGAAAAAATGTCCCATGTGGACAATGGATTTGCTTAATGACTACTGCATTTACTTAACTGTAGTATTTCATTTAACGACCACCACAAAAAATGATTGTAAAAGAGGTGTGGTCATGTAGCGAACTGCTTAACGACTGGCATTTCTTAATAATATAATTCCAGGCTCAGTTAAATTTGTAAATTAAGGTCTATTCTGTAATTTGATTATGAATTCCTATTTGTATTACAAGCTTCTATTCCATGAACAGATGTATTCTAGAATCTAGAATTTTCTACTTACTGATCTAAACAAATGCAGATAGTCCTCAACCTATGACTACAGTTGGGACCAGAATTTCTGTTGCTAAACAAGGCAGTTTTTTAGTGAGCCACACACAATTTTATGAACTTTTTCGTCATGGTTATTAAGTGAATCACTGAAGTTTAGTGAATCGGTCATTAAGTGAAGAAGACAGCTGTTCACAAGTAGCAATCACATGACCCCAGAACACTGCAACCATTGTAAATACATGTGGGTTACCAGGACCTGAATTTTGAACATACAATGGCAATGCTGCAATGGTTATAAATGCAAGAACTGATTGTAACTCCCTTCTTTCAATGCTGTTGTAACTTTCCATGATCACTAAATGAATGATTGTCGGTCAATTTATATTTTTCTCATTATTTTCACATGCATGCATTTTCAGTACAGGTAGTCCTTGACTTCTAACTGGTCACTTAGTGACCGTATGAAATTACAACAGATCCCTCAAAAGCTACATATGATCCAGTCCCAAAATTATGGCCTGTTGGAACTCAGGGTTGGTGGGAAATAGGCAGGGCAGGGCACCATAGCATCATTGCAATTTGTTGTATGGGTGAATGATGTGGGGGTACTGCAGCCACTGTAATTTCAGGACCTGGCAGTAAGTAGTTTTTTGTGGGGGTCCAGCATAGTTTTGAATGATCACAAAACAACCAGGACTACCTGTATTACATTCTCAAATGGTCTAAAATCTCTGATTTCAAAAGTATAGGCAGGTAATATATTGCTTTCACTTAGTGTAGTATTAAAGTTCAAAATGTATTTTTCTGTATTTACATTGATGTCTGAAAGGGATTATCTTTATTTCATACTTCTGATTGAAGATTTTTTTTTCTTCTACCTACATCTACTCCATCTAATGTACTTTTTAGCTTTAGTCAGCTGTGATTCCACTTTTTTAGTTAGTAGATTTGGGCATCAACAAAAACATGTTGCATATAATGTTCCTAATTGTTTATCTCAATAACCTCTTATATTTCATATCAATATTTATATTAATGCTAGGCGCCATACAGAGATGTAAAAAAAATGCTTGTCTGATAAAAATGTGAGCCATGTGTTATAGTTACACTTAATCTGGTTTAAAAAGAAGTGCTAACAAATTTTGATTCAAAGTCTCACAATCTGATACAATTTTTGCCTATTGGTTTTTTTCCATAATAATAAATTGCATATGCTATATGGAATATATCTGATTTTAATTTTTAGCCCTGACCAATATGATTATGAAATCCAATTCCAGAACATGTCATAGTTATGCCTGTTTGCACGCAGACGATATAAAAAGTTCTATGTATGTATATATGTATGTATTATTGTTATTCCAGTCAATCATGTCCAATTCTCGGAAAGTACCTGGCAAGTCGGACAAGTTCCTGCAATTTTCTTGGCAAGATTTTTCAGTAATTGTTATCAATTACCTCCACCCTTAAGCAAAGAGAAAATGACTGGCCAATGGCCACCTAACTGGTTTTATGCTTAAACTCGACTAGAACTCATGGTCTTGTAATTTCTAATTTGATGCCTTAACCCACACTAAATTGACTCTCAGTTTATAAATTATACCATGTTTATATCATGGGAAGAATAATTAGTACCCAAATATATAATGTTAACTACAAAAGAAAACAGTTTTCTCTGTGTCGGTTAAAAATGGAATTCTGTTGCTTCTAGGCCTGATAAAATGTATTCATATGTAGTCGATGAAATCTGGTTTTTTGCATTGTTATTTTGGCATATATCTTCATCAGAATTCTCTTCTGCTTGTGGGAATTAGAGGATCACCTAATTATGACTCAATGAGTATGGAAACAAGTTGGAAAGGGGGGGTATTGAAAAAAACAAGTTTAAAGTATTATAACTTTTTAATTATATAGTGTAATATGTGACATTCTTTCTGGGCAAATATCTAGCAATCATAAATTTAGTTCAGTCGATCCAATGTTCAAGGATTTTGTTCTGTTTGCAAATTTTTTTTCTGAGCATATTCTTCAGTTCATTGAAGCTGTTCATAAAACACCAGTAGCATTAGAAATAGGACATTTGCCATGGAGACTATTATTTGTGGGTGTGCTTACCCTGCTTTTCAGACAAAAACGAAGAGTTATAAGACTAGAAATAGAAAACTATCCTTGTCCTAAGGCTTCCACATGGAAAAAACAGGACATAAAAAGGGAGGAAGGGACAGAAAGAAAAGAACAAAGCACAGCAGATCTTAGCTTTTATAATAAAAGAAATTGAAATAAAGGCCCTTTTAATGCATTTTGGGCATGTCTTTTCAAACAAATGCAAATACTATTTAAACAGCTTTCTTCCATTTGAAATACTATACATCTTACTTACTTGTTTTATGAAAGTAGACATAGTCTTTTCCATTCATTGTCAAAATTATTGCATGACAGTTTATATTACAATTCACTTTTGGAAACATTTATGTGTAAATTCCTTCTGCTTTTCTTTCTCAATGTCTTTGTGATTTTAAAACATCAGGTAACTTGAAATTTTAAAATCTAAATTTTAAAAAATTATTTCCTCAGCAACTTTGGAAGCATTCTGCATGTATTATATGCTTCCTGATAAAATCTTAATAATATTTTACCTTCAGCTTATATTTTTAGAGTCATCACACCTTGTGATAAAAACTGATCAACTATGCAAATATACAATCAAACATAATAGCCTATTTTAATGCAAAATTATAAATTAATATGTGTGGGTGGATTTAATTTAATTTAACTTTTTCTTAATGTATATTTTTTATTTAATGATTGAATTTTTATAACTGGAATAAATGATGGTAATATATTATATTCTTCACATCCTGAATAGAGGATTTTGTGTGATGATTGTGAATTGACTGATTTAATGGCACATAACCATTAAGTTAGTACTGTATTAAGATTCTCTGAGTTGTTCTTTGAATAATAGGGAAATGATTATCTCATGGAATTTCTGGAAGCATCTGTGTGAAACGAGATACTGGATTCATAGGAATTGCGTAGCAGAACTGCTTGTGTTATTAGTATCATTCTTTGTTATATTAAGCTTCCTAACAGAGATTTCCTTCTAAAAACATGTTATGCTAACTCATAGAAAGTTTATTTACACATCTACGCATTCCTTACTATTGGAGTGATATATCACTTATACAGCTCATAGTACAGAAATATCTGTAGCTGATAGTCTGTAAAACAATTCAGCCAAATTTTTGTATTATACAGATTCAGGAAGGAAGTTGGAGGAGGGTTTGTTTTTTTAAAGAGGGACAAATAAACTTTTAACTTAAAAGGCTTTTTGCTCTGCTTACAATAGATTAATCATATTGTCCAAATCACAGATTTAAGCCACATCATATGGCTGATCATAATTACATTACCACCACAGTCCTGTATATGTTTACCTTACCAATTGATATGTGTTGCAATTACAACAGATAAAAAGGAAGACATCTGAAGAAATTTTACTTGAACTTATTGATAGTTACAAGATTTTTCTAAATAATGTTTAAAGTCTGAATTAAAAGCTGAAATGATTAAAAAGATGTTGAGGGCTGTATTTATTTTCTCTCTGATAAATCAATGTTTTGATGTGGTCATGATCCAGTGGTGAAATTCAAGTTTTGGTTCTGTGGGCGTGGCTTTGTGAGCATGGCAGGGGAAGGATACTGTAAAATCTCCAGTCAGAGGTGGGATTTGCCAGTTCTCCAAACTACTCAAAATTTCTGCTACTGGTTCTCCAGAACTGGTCAAAACCTGCTGAATACCACCTCTGTCCTGATCATAGCCATTTTGAATTTGCATAATTTTCTCTCAAATGTCAAAATGTGATTTTAGAACAATACCTGTAAAAATATCCCATACAACTTTGTACTGGACCAGATGGTTTAACCATGCAAGAACCTTGAAAATGTATTTCTACATGTAATTCTATGATGTCTCAGGCAGCTAAAAGGAAAAAAAAGTGATTTCTTAATCACAGTTGGGGAAAAAAATGGTTGTAATATCATTTTTAAATGGATCATTTTTAATTTGATCTTTCATATATGGCTGTCATAGGTGATCCTTCTGCGATTGTACATTCGTAATAGTGTGGCTCATATGATCATTGGAATGCTGCAAGTTTATCACTGGTAATGAGCCACAAAGGGAGTAATCAGTATGCATATTGTATTTTGAGAAAATTGCTGGTCTGTTTTTATTTTCCATCTGCTCAAAACAGAGTTTTTTAGACCTACATTTTATAACAGTTTGTTTAGGTGTCCCTAAACTGACTAACTTCTCAGTGGTTAGCAGCTGAGTTATCAATAACATAACACAAACTATGATTTGCAAATCAGTTTTAATTTCTGATGTGGTATACTAGTTTAACAGAACTGTTTTAACTTTGAGGGTAATATCATGATTAAAAAGTTGACTTGCAGATATATCTGATCTTTATATAAACTAATTATTTTTATTCACATTATTTTTGATTGGTATCAATGCTTCCTTAACACTACAGCAAGTTTTACACTGATTTTAAATTTCTATTGTTTGTTCGATTTGTGTCAGTTTTGGCACATGCTGAGGAAAGTGATGCTATGGCACCCCCTACACACCCATTTTATGATATATCTGGGGATATTGGTGATTCTTAGAAGTGAATACTGCAATACCTTATACATTTGTTCCTACTTGAAATCCTGTAACTAATGCTGAAAGAGTATAGCTGATAAATACTCTTATCTTTTTTTTTTTTCATTGCAGGGGTTTTATATTTTCAGACAAGCTTTCCCTTCTTGCTCAAATGGGAATTGAAAAGTTATTTCCAAATGAAAAGTCAACACACATTTAAGAAGTTTTAATTTTCATTCATGTTTCCGTGGATATGTTTTTTGCTGTACTTATTTGACCTCCAAATTCTAACATTGACATATTAACCACTTTTCCAACTGTACTGCAATTGTTACCCAAATTCTGAATGAACTATACCTAACATTTTTTCATATGTTCTTTTTATTGTTCTTTTGTTCGGTTACCCAAACTCATATTCTCCAAAGATCTTACACATATTTGTATAAAATCCAAGTTTTTGATTGAATTGTGGTTTGGTTGATTCTCATAATATTGCTTCTAGTTTGGATTATTTATTTTTTTTTGCTTAAAATTTGGATGCATGGATGGATAGATCAGTAAATAGGTAGATAGATACCAGTAGATAGATACCAGTAGACAGATATTAAGTAGAATTAAGCAACATGAAATGAGAAAAATTGTGCAGGCCAAGAAATAAAGCTTGCATTGTATAAAACAGTTTCAAAATTTTTGAAAACCTTTTTGTCAGCCTGGCTCTCAGTTTCAACTGCATCCTTTGAGCCACTTCTAAAAATTCTTCCTGAATCCCCTGATCATTTCAGTTATTTATTTATTTAGGCTTTTAATCCCAATTTATTGTAAGTTTTCTTTCTCTGTTTTTAATCCTTCTTTCTCTGGCAACTCCCATGTGAAAAGTCATAGTTTCTTTTCAATTTCACACAACCAGAGAGAGCTGCCCTGTACCACATACCGTCATCATATCCAATGAAGGCAGAAAAGAAAGTATAGAGAACCTGCTTGAGCAGATCTGTAAAATATACATGCTTAAAAAAAACCAAATAATTGTTTTGCCAGGATTGACATGATTTTAATGTTTCTATTGTTGTTGTTAGTTGTGAAGTCGTGTCCAGCCCATCGCGACCCCATGGACAATGTTCCTCCCGGCCTTCCTGTCCTCTACCATCTTCTGAAGTCCATTTAAGTTCACGCCCACTGCTTCAGTGACTCCATCTAGCTACTTCATTCTCTGTCGTCCCCTTCTTCTATTGCCCTCAATCTTTCCCAGCATTAGGCTCTTTTCCAATGAGTCCTTCCTTCTCATTAGGTGGCCAAAGTATTTGAATTTCATCTTCAGGATCTGGCCTTCTAAAGAGCAGTCAGGGTTGATCTCCTCTAGGACTGACTGGTTTGATCACCTTGCAGTCCAAGGGACTTGCAGGAGTCTTCTCCAGCACCATAGTTCAAAAGCCTCAATTCTTTGGCAGTCAGCCTACCACATATAGCAACTGGGGAAACCATAGCCTTGACGATACGCACTTTCATTGGCAAGGTGATGTGTCTACTTTTTAGTAAGCTGTCTAGATTTGCCACAGCTTTCCTCCCCAGGAGCAAGCGTCTTTTAATTTATTGGCTCTGCCCATCTGCGTGGATCTTGACGCCCAGGAAAATAAAATCTGTTACTACTTCCATTCTTCCCCATCTATTTGCCAGGAATTGAGAGGGCTAGATGCCATTATCTTAATTTTCTTAATGTTGAGTTTCAAGCCAACTTTTGCACTCTCCTTCTTCACAACTTTTGCACTCTCTTTAGTTCCTCTTCACTTTCTGCCATTAGAAGTGGTATCATCTGCATATCTGAGGTTGTTGATATTTCTCCCAGCAATCTTATTTCCAACTTTTGATTCATCCAGCCCTGCCTTTCTCTTGATGTGCTCTGCATATGGCAAATATATGGAGATTATAAGTGGCCTGTTAAATGGATGTAGACGTTGTTGTGTAATGTAATATATGTACATATGTACATATATACATATATATATGTATACTTTATAATAAAGTATAAAGTTTACAATCATAAAAATTCTTTTTAAAAATTAATTATAGAAAGAAATGTGGTTTCAGATGGTGAGATTGGAATCACAGGTGTTGAGGTCAGATGGAACTAATTAGACAGACAGAAAGACACACACACACATTTAGCAGATCTATCCCAGTCTCAAAAGCTAGGAAGGGCTGAAGATTTAACCCTAGGGCTGGCCTATATAAAGAGCTGTTCATTACACAAATTTACTGCATGTAACTTTATTCTTGCCTGCAGTAAAGTATCTTATTTAATCATGTCAAGTCTGAAGTTTCTGTTGTTTGCTGGTTATGGAATGCAAGATTGAGTTTCTAGATAATATAGATACATTGCCTGTGTGAAGCCTGACAGCAAAAGTCAAATTGGGGTGGGGAATGACTTATATTTTAATCTTTTTGTGAGTATTTTTGATAATGAGAGAATAAGTTAAAAAAGAAATAATAGAAGTTCTAATACAAATATACATTTTCATTAAATTTAAATTAATTTTAAGACTTTCCAAAAAGAGGCATATTTTTCTGTTCACATATTTTTATTTTGGTAGAGCTGTAGTGTTTTCTCTTATCCTCTGCATTGCAGTTAAATATTGACTATATTTAAAACGTAGATGTCTTAGCAAAAAGTTTTAGCTTAAAACAATCAGGATAAATGCAAAAAAAAATATGTAGCTTTGCTCCATTATTGATTGATGTGATTTATGTTTCACCTTTCTGTATTTCCCACATAGGATTTACTAATGGTAAATCACCCATAGACTAAAGTCAACACAAGACAACATCCTGTACTTTTGTGTAACGGTTCTTATTTCTACCAAGACATTGTTATCCCTGAAAAAATACTAGTTTCTCTTCTTCTTTTTTTTAGTGGCCAGTTTGCAATAGTAAGGAAATGCCGTGAGAAGACCACTGGGGCACAATATGCTGCAAAATTCATTAAAAAACGAAGAACAAAGTCCAGTCGTCGAGGAGTGAGTCGCGAAGACATTGAACGAGAAGTAAACATATTAAAAGAAATCCAGCATCCCAATGTGATCACACTCCATGATGTCTATGAAAGTAAAATGGATGTAATTCTTATATTGGAACTGTAAGTAATTTTTAAGTTGTTTAAAATGTCCATTTTGGAAATGAAGCTTTTGTATTCATTTTTAAAATAAGGATTATCCCCTCTCCTCTCCCCCCTCCCCCAAAGTAATTATGTTTGCATTGGGAGGGTCATTCTATATTTTCTCATAAGAATCGAATAAGCAGTTGAAAATAAAGGCATGTTTATCCAGGGATCGTTGTCTTCGTGTGCTGAAAAGTATGGGTACATTTGAAAATTAATCCGGAAGATTATCTGTTTGGAAAGAGCTGAGTTTATTTTAACTTTTATAACGCCTCTCTCTTTTTTGATCCATCTACCTTTTTCCTCTCATTAGTATCCAGTTTTGTCCTCTCATTTCCTTTCCCCCACCCTCCCACCATCACTTCTGTTTTCTTCCTTTCCCTGCTTGTTATTCTTATTTCTTTCTCACCTGTATATGAAAGGGAATGAAACATCTCTTTTAGAGAAGTATGTTTGGAGGAGTATAGTTGGTATAAGCAGATGGGGACCAACTGTAGATCGTTTGGTATATTTAAAGGCCATTAATTTTAGTTAACAGTTAATGTAGGGGCTTTTGTCTGCAGACAAAAATATCAGTACATGCTTTTGTGGAATAGCAGGAGTAGAATTTTCTAGGTTTAGTATAGCTGGAGTTGTTAATCCAAGGCAAGGAATCTATGTATCAAATAAACCGGTGGATTTGCTTTCTTTTGCATAATTCCTGAAATCTGGGTTTTATTTTGAAAATCACTGTTCTCATTCTACCAAAGCAATGCTGGAAGCAATGTTCCTTGCCTTAAATCGGCATCTTTTAAAATGCCACAAATTGTTTTCAGGCTGTAAGTTATTTTTGTGCTTTCTTTTTCTCAGCACAGGCAACTTGAGCTATGGCCACAGCCTGTTTTATTTCCCCTCTCACCTTGATTCTTCAAAATCCCTTCTTCCACTCTAACTTTTCCTCTTCCTTAGTGTCAACTGCTTCTACTTTCTTCACCCCCATTGTAATTCCTTCTCCAAGAGCAAAACATCAGGTTAGTTTAGAATGCTATTCTTGATTGAACAGCCTGAAAGCAACAGACTCAGTGACATATTTTTCATTTTCACAAATACGAGACCAGTTTTTTTCCACAGAATTCCCTTGTGCTTTTTGTTCATTCACTGAACTATAAAAGCCTATCTGAACAAAATAAGAGAGCCAGATATTCTTAAGGTCTGAATAGCATAAGGAAGCAACTTGTTCATTTCTGACATATATGTTGGAAATGTGTCTCATCAGTTTTCTTTTTCAAAACCTGCTGGAAACATAAAGCTGTAATTCTCAAAACAGTTCTGTTATCATATGAGACAACAGTATAAGACTGTGGGCTCAAGTTACCCATACTTAGCAGTATGTGGTGTTTTAATAAACGAAAAACAATTATATTAAAGTATATCAATTAATAGAGTAGGCTTGTGCAAATCTTCCAGGGAAGCATTGCTTATAAATGAAGCACCCTGCTGGATCTGTTCCTTGAAGCTGCCATAGCCACTTGAAGCTTGCTATGTTGGCTTTGAGGACCTGCCAAGCTTTAGAGCACTTAATCGAATGATCTATACAGTTCTAGAGTAGAATAGAAAACTTTTAACTTCAACATTTGTTCCCACTAATGAATGTTCTTGCAATTATTGGCTAATTCTCAGCAGTTATGAACAAGCTAGAAAATGTCGTATCACTTTTTTAAAGATTGAAGAACAAATGAATTAACATTACATGAAAAAATTCCAGTGCATTTAAGCATACAGTCATACAAACAAGTGATAGATATATTTGAAGTAAATGAACGGAATTATCACTAAAGGATATGTGCACTGCTATGGAAGTGCTGTAAAAAGTGAGAACTTGTTTCTCTTTTTAAATTTTCTTTGAAATTTTGAATAAATTAAATAAAGCCTACAGTCAGAATATTCACACCTGTAGTCGGGTATATCATTGGAAAAAAGAAGATTTTTATAATGGACAGTCTGTCAGATATTTGACTACCAGGTTTTTAATATTGATGTTTTACATATATTTATGTATTATGCTGTTTTAATTGCTGATTAGGACCCACCCAGAGTTTCATATAAAACAGGTGGCTATATGTTTAAATAAAAAAATAATTCTGGAAAAATTTGGTTGATAATGTTTTGGGGTTTTCTCCAGTGAGCTGTTCAGAGCATCCAGAGATGGGAGGTGCTTCAGTCTCTTCTGGAAAGGCTGGGCTTAAAACTCC
>BHFT01065574.1:0-14348 GCA_004320025.1 Laticauda laticaudata | reverse complement strand
TTGTAGCTGGCTGGATATTTGCCACCTGGATTTAGTATTTTTTTTTTTTTAATAAAATGAGCTTGAAGGAAAGGATTATTTTTGCTGTGACCCAATTCCTGGGTTTTTCACAGCTTAAACGAGAGGCAGCACACAGAATGTTTTTTTCTTTTTCTTTTCCTGATCTCTGCATCTCTGTCGGCTGCTGAAATGTCTCCCTTCCAGGCAGTTCTCTCACTGTTTAGAAAGTGGGAAAAGTAACACCTCTCCCAATCGCCAGGTGCTACCACGGTCAGTTTTTTAAAGCGCCTGTAAAGTTTGTTGAAGGGCTCTCTCGCTTGCAATGGATAGTACAGGTGGGTGCCTGTACGTTCTCCTTGTTTTGGACAAGGCTGGGTCTTCTTTCTTCTGTTTTGCATCTGATGATGTTACCTACTTTTATTAAATAAATAATAAATTCTGCCAGAGAGCAACAAGGACCCCGTTCCTCCTCCTCTTCCTCTCTGCAAACCCTATTCCCTTCTAGCACTGATGAAGTTATCCAGCTGGGTCATGAAACGTCTGTAAAAACCTCATCAAGCTCAGAGAACACAAAAAAGCTCATAGTCCTCTTCTTCTTTTCCTCCTCCTCCTCCTCCTCCTCCTCCTCCTCCTCCTCTCCCTTCTAACACTGATGACATTACCTAATTGGATCATGAAATGTGTGCCAAAAGAACACCAAGCTCAGAGAACAACAAGGACCCCACAGTCTCCCTCCTCCTCTTCCTCTTATCTGCAAACCCCTTCCCTTCTAGCACTGGTAATGTCATCTAGTAGGATAATAAAATGTCTGCAAGAAAACAAGCACACTCACAGAGCACCAAGGACACCACAGTCATCTCCATCATCATCTCTTCCTCCTCCTCCTCCTCTCCACAAACCCCGCTCCCTTGTAGCACTGAGGATGTTACCTAGTTGGGTAATGAAATGTCTGCAAGAGAGCAAGCCCAGAGAGCAATGATCCCCAGACATGCAATTCAACCTGGAGCTACAAATATTCGTACTTACTCCTGGTCCAGCTTTGAGAGCTCCTGTCTTCTCTCCCAGACGGTTGTGCTATACAGGCTCCGTGTTTCTGTAATGTTCACTCCTGCATAGAAAGAAATAAAAAAATAGCATTTTTGTCTTCTCAATGCTCTTTTTCTCTTTTGAGGGGGCTGTTTTCTTCTCTTCCAGAGCCACCGACGTCCACCTTTTGCCATGGCCAAGTTAGAGACCCTCTCGGTCCTGAGTGATGCCAGCTACCACAGCCAGGAGACCTTCCATGTCTTCCACCCGAGGACCTCCGAGTGCTCCTCACAGAGCAGCATGGGCAGCGGCCTCACTCATGAAAAGGACTTTGCCGGGAAGAGCCTGGTGGTCGCCAGGCCTCAGAACCCCAGCCAGCAGCTGGACGGGACGCGGAGTAGCTACTCCCTTGCCCCGCGCCACGCTGGAGAGGAGAAGGTGGCCTCCGGTTCCATCTATATCAATGAGGACATGCACAAGAGTGAGGTTGGTGAGAGTGTGGTGAGCAACAACGAGAAGAACATGCCTCCACCGCTACCCCAGTACAGAGAAGCCAATAAGCCACCAAAGATATTGCCAGTCTCTGGGAAACTGGACCAGGTGGGTGTCCCATCTTCAGATGAGAAGCAGAAGAGTTGGAAGGGGCCTTAGAGGTCTTCTAGTCCAACCCCAGAGATGGGGGTGGGTTTTTTGCCAGTCAACAGAGAACCTAATGGGTGGGGAACTGTTGCCCCTTTAGGCTTGTGGACTTCAAATCCTAGAATTCTGGGAGTCATAAAATGGCCATAGTTTCCCCATGCTGGCTGAGGAATTCTGGGAGTTGAAGTCCACAGATCATAAAAGGGCCATCATTCCCCATGCTGGCTGAGGAATTCTGGGTGTTAAAATCCACAAGTCATAAAGGGGCCATAGTTCCTGAGGAATTCTGGGAGTTGAAGTCTACAGGTCATAAAAGGCCTATCATTCCCCATGCTGGCTGAGGAATTCTGGGAGTTGAAGTCCACAGGTCCTAAAAGATCCACAATTCCCCATCCCTGACCTAAAATGTTGCTTTATTTATTTATTAAATGTATTTGCTGCCCACCTGGTTTCCAAGCGCCTTTAGGAAGAATGGTGCGTGCCTTTCCAATTCAGGCCATCCTCGATTTACGACCACAATTGAGCCTCACATTTCCATTGCTCAGTGAGACACCTGTTAAGTGAATTTTGCTGTTTTACAACCTTTCTTGCCACAGTTGTAAAATGAACCATTGTTAAGTGAGGAACACATTTGTTAAGTGAATCCGGCTTCCCCATTGACTTTGCTTGTCAGAAGGTTACAAAAAGATATCACGTGACCCCAGGACACTGCAACCGTCATAAATATGAGTCAGTTGCCAAGTGCCTGGAATTTGATCATGTGACCATGGGGAAGCTGCAACGGTCGTAAGTGTGAAAAACAATCATACGTCACTTTTTTTCAGTGCCGTTGTTTAACTCTGAATGGTCCCTAAATGAACTGTTTTAAGTCAAGGTCTTCCTGGGAATGTACTAAATGTCCAATTTAGTCCAATTTGATAAATGTGATGGATGAAGAGAGAGGGAAGGAGAGAGACTGGTAGGTAGGTAGGTAGATAATGATCGTCACAGAAAAAGAGAGAGAGAGAGATGGGTGGATACCGTAGAGAGATAAATTAGAGAAATAGATACAGATAGATAGATATAGATGGATAGATGGATAGATACAGATAGATGGATAGATAGACAGACAGACAGAAAGCAAGAGTGGTAGATACACGCACACACACAGGTAGGTAGATAGACACAGAAATAAATAAATAAATGGATATACACACACAGATGGATACGATAGGTAGGTAGGTAGATAGTAATAGATGGATAGAAAAAGATAGATAGATAGATAGATAGATAGATAGATAGATAGATAGGGTAGATAAATGGATAGATAGTAGATAAATAAAATTGTTTTATTTGGTGTCTTCTTCTCAGTTTCAGAATACTGAGCCCTTAGTTAGACCTTCAGCCTTTAAGCCAGTTGTTCCTAAAAACTTCCATTCGATGCAAAACCTGTGTCCACCACAGAACAATGGCGTCGCCACTGAGAACCGAAAGACTTTAAACCACACGCACAGCAATAGTCCTGCCCCAGTCAAAAGCGGCCTGGAGAAGGCCAGCCTTAACAGGACTACCAACCCAGGAGTCGGCCTCTCCGATTCTGGCCGCAACTCTTTAACCAGCTTGCCCACCTACGGCACGGGCTACAGCCAGCACGTGGGCCCCATGAGCGCCTCCACCAGTCACATCAACCGTATTGGGACCACCTATGGCGAGAAGAATGTTGTGGGATACAACGGGATATCTACCTCAGACAGCGGCCGATCTTCCACCAAGAGCACCTCTTCCTTCAGCCGACTCAACCATCTCAACGAAACGATGCCTTTCCACTCGCCTTCCACGGACGACATCATCCAAGACTTGGAAAACCGGCTGTGGGAGAAGGAACAGGAGGTCCTCCAGATGAGGAGGAACCTGGACAAGAGTGAGGCGGCCATCTACCAAGTCTTCGAGGAGAAGCAAAAGATTTGGGAACGGGAGATGGACGAGCTGAGGCAGAACTACGCCAACAAGCTCCAGCAAGTCTCCAAGAAAACCCAGCGAGCTCAACAAGCGCTCCAACTCCAGATCTTCAAGCTCCAGCAGGAGAAGAAGAAGCTCCAAGACGACGTGGCTCAACTTCTTCAACAACGAGAAGAGCTGGAGAAGAAATTTCTGGCTTTCAAAAAGGAACAGGCGGAGTTTCTTCCCAAGATTGAAGAGACCAAATGGGAGGTGAGAGTCAGCCAGGTTCAACACCGTACAAGGGACTCAACCAACGTTGTGAGTGGCCTCCTAGGGTGGGTAGTCTCCTAGAGTCGTCTTCTCCTACTCCTTCCTTTTCCAGCTACAGGTAGTCCTCAACTTAACGACCATCCATTCACCCTGAGGCACCATATGCTCCAAGTAACAACTGCGACAAGGGAGCCAGGATTGCACAGGTTGTGCAATGGCCACAATGATGTATGACCCGAATTCTCTGGTCAACGGTGGCCCTAAGTTGAGGATTTACTTGTATATGGAGAAAATTCAAATACACTTGTCATTTGAGAGTGCTATGCATGTATTGTCTCTACAGCAGGGTATTCTGACCTCGGCTTCCCCAAAAAACACTAGGCCAATTCTTTGTCCTGGCAAAACCCCTTTTATTAAACAAAGGTGACTTTCTTGCATTCACATTCAGTCAAAGGCCTGGCCAACTGTCTTTCAGGGGTGTAATTAGGAGCACAGACCTTATCTAACTTGGAGAGCTGCCAAGTAACTATTTCCAAATGCAGTGCTGACAAGGAAGGACTCGGCAAAGAGTCCATGAGATGCACAGGCACATTTTCACACTGCTGCAATGAACGAATTGTTTCCTGCACAAGCCCCTTTTGCTCCTCTTTTAATCCCTATGGGAGGGGCCATTTGCTGTCCACCTGTGGCCTTACTGCTACGTTGACCCTTAGTTCATAATTGTTCTTTTCTTTTGGCAGCTCTGCGCATTTGCAGTTTGGCAGCTCTGCACATGCGCAGGCTGGGAACCAGTTCCAGAAGCTTCCTCACCTCACTGCTGTCCGAGCCCAAATGCAGTTGACGACTGCGAGCCTCATCTCTGGCACAGAGCCCTTGTCTGAGCCTTCCTCAGCTTCCAGGACTGGCCCGAGTTCCTCCCCAACCTCCTCACTGTCCGACTCTGCTGCCAGCTCTGCTAGCCGCCAGCAGGCCACAAAACGGGTGCTTAGATCTGACCCGGGGGGCCACTTTGGAAACAGCAAAGGATTGGTCTGCGATGCTTCTGTCAGCGAAAATAGAACTTGGGAGGGCCACATATGGCCTCCTCAGGTCCCGTTTTCAGCCGCGACAGCTGTTCTGACCAAGGCTTCCTAGACTGTAATGACTCATATATTTATTTTAAAAACAAGACTTATTTTATTGCAACGCTGGGAATTGTTTTTATTCCCAGCCAGTAATGAATCTCAAAACAGTCCCTCGAGATAAACACCCACCTTTCTTCCCTGTGAAGTGCTGCCAATAACAGAAGTGTCCAATGAACTAGGGAAAAAAACCAACTGAAATACAAAGAGCTTCAAGAATGAGTCTGAACCGAATGAACGACTTTGCTTCCTGCAAAGGTTTTGTCACCCTTGCCTGTCCTTTATTTCTTATGGGAGAGGCCACTTAAGTTTCAGTTGCTCTCGCCTTCTAGCAGCTCTGCTAGAAGAGCTGCACGCACTGGGAACAGGCTCCCCTGGGTCCTCTGCCTCGTTGCTGCCAGGCTCCGAAGGCAGCACCCCACTCCCAGATGGTCCTGGCCCCATCCCTGAATTGAATGCAGGACCCTCATCTGAGTCCTCTCCAGGCTCCCACACTGGTCCCTGTTCTTCCCCACTGTCCGATTTCGCTGCCATCTGCACCGGCTGCCGGAGAACCACAACAACACCTTCCTGCCAGTAAAAATGGAGAAAATGCTACAGAAGGCTATCCTCATCCAAAAAGCTGAAGAAGCTTCTTGGATGAGAAGCAAAACTTCAAAGAAAAACTAGAAAGTGCCTCTTGGGAGAAAAAAAGCACCTTTGGGATGGCCTACCAGGTGATTGTAAGACTTCACAAGGGCTCAGTTTGTTTCCTGTGCAGCTCTGAGACTATATTTGGTCATGCGTAGTAACCGACTTTGTTGAAGAGGTTATCTGATGTGAATCTCTCTCTCTTCTAGGTGTGCCAAAAGGCAGGTGAGATCTCCTTGCTGAAGCAACAGCTGAAGGATTCCCAGGCTGACGTTTCCCAAAAGCTGAACGAGATTGTTGGGCTGCGTACCCAACTCAAGGAAGGCAAGAGCTTCCTCCGAGAGAAGGAAGAGCAGATCTTGACGCTGAAAGACTCCTACGGCACCAAAAGCATCAGCCTGGACTTCTGCGAGAACGAGCTGCAGCTCAAGATGGCAGAGGTCCAGATGCTGAGGGAGAAGCTCAGCCAGTGCGAGCTGGAAGTCTCCAACTTGAAGCAGACCTTGGCTCACCTGGGGGGACACCCGAACCACATCCCGTCGGAGCTCCCCGAGAAGCTGGCACGGGACCCCTTGGCCTGCGAGAGTGATGAGGCCAAGATGAAACGGCAGAATGAGGAGAACCTCAATGCCCTGAAGAGGGAGGTGGAGAGGCTCCAGGTGGAGTTGAATGCCGAGCGCCAATCACGGCAGCAGCAGGTTCTGGACTTCGAGGAGGAACGTTGCACGTGGCAGGAGGAGAAGGAGAAAGTCATTAAGTACCAGAAGCAACTGCAGTTGAACTATGTGGAGATGTATCAGAAAAATCAACTCCTGGAGCACAAGGTGAACGAGATGGCCAACAAGGCCACCAGCCTCTCCCACGCAGAGGAGAAAAAAACATGGACTCCATCCAGACTGGAAAGGATAGAGTCCACAGAAATCTAAGGGAAGAACCACAAGGCATTTTTGAGTACAATTTTTTTTTCTAATTATGGTGCCTGTAATTCAGCTGGAGATCTTCCCAAGTAAAACATGTGACATAACCAGCAGCATAAATCTTTGCACTTGGCCCCTCAAAATATACTTTGGTGCTCTACAAATTAACTTTTTATGGGGTAGGGGTGAGGGGTGGGGAAAGCCACAGGTGTACTTTTGTTTTCCAGGGATGATTTGACATCAGGAGTTCTTGTGTGTTGTTGTGTTGGGCTTTTAGTTGATGTGGTTTCTGTTATGACTAGACATGCACTTCTCAAATTCTTCATATGGCATGTTTAGCTCTGTGGGGTCCTGGTTGTTCTCTGAGCTTGGTTGTTTTCTTGCAGACGTTTCATGACCCAACTAGGGAACATCAGTGCTTTGTAGGATAAACAGGCATGATGAAAACTACTACATGTGGACAGCTCAAACTATAGTTTTACTTGGGAAAGTGTGATCATCCTAGACCAAGTTAAGTCCTTAAATGCTAGAGAATTCCTGGAAGCTGGGCACTCAGACGAATCAGCCATCAACAGACACATAGGGATAAACAACATTTACACGCCATTCAAAAGAGACAATCAAAGAGCCCAAAAGGAAACAAAAACACGCCTTCACCAGCAAACATCACACAGATAAGCAGAGATTAAAACCCAAGATTAATACTAGACCAACCATCAAAAAGCAAACAATGTACCCCAATCAAGGAACTAACAATTCGGACAAACTAACAATAAACGACAGCCTAATCAAGGAGCTACCTAGAATACTTCCACTAATACTGACTTGTATATAAATAGAGAGTAAACCCCACTCCTTTTTAGCATTGATGATATTACCTAGCTGGGCCATAAAACGTCTGCAAGACAACAGCCAAGCTCAGAGAGCACTAAGGAGTCCAAAGCTGCCTTCCCTTCCCTGCATACCCCCACTCCTTCCTTCCTTCCTTCCTGCCTTCCTTCCCTCCCTCCCTTCCTTCCTTTCTCCTCTCTGCAAACCCACTCCCTTCCACCACTGATAATGTTACCTAGTTGGGTCATGAAACATCTGCAAGAAAACAGTCAAGCTCAGAGAGCCCCAAGGACTCCTCATTTCAACCCATGGCTACAAATATTCTCTTGAACCTCTGAACTCCTGACAGGTGGGATTATTCTCACCCACCTCCTCCGTTGCCCTTCCCTCTCCCTCTGTGAAACTCTTAACTTCCATCATTCCGGGAGAAGGCGGTGTCTCCCAAAGAATGCCACGTTTCTCTAAGAGAACTACCATTCCCAAGGTTCATTGAGAGGAACTACCTACCTATTGAGACATTTAAAAGTAGTCTTCGACTATAGGATACCCCAAAAGGCGTTTTTTTAAAGCCTGCCAGAAATTAAAGGGCATCATTTGAATCCTTTCAGAGCGATCTTAGGTTCGGAAGCGGCCCTGACCCAACCATCAATGGATGGTGGTGACTGGGTCCATCTGGCGCTGTCATATAATTGGGTACGCTGAGGTCCTCTACACCAAAGATTGGAGCTAGTGAGAAGTGGGAGTTCAGGCAGTATCTTAGTCTCCTCCTGGTTGGAGCTCTTGTCCAGTCCCCACTCTCTCCCACATCATGTTCCTGATTTGCTGTTGGCAAGATCTTCATTGCAGGTGAAGGTTGCGGATCCAAAATTGGTGTTTTGGTGGGAAGGGCTGACGTTGCGACGATATGACAAGCGATTCTGGGGCTCCAGAACTGGTGTTGATACTGCCGCAGTTGGAAGGTGCATCAGAACCCAAACCGTCCCGTAGAGACAGTGGTGGAGGAGAGTGCAGCCTAATTCTAACCCTAACCCCTTACAGATGAGTGGCCTTTAAGATTCTTTACAGGTAGTCCTTGCCTTATGACCACAGCTGAGCCCAACATTTCGGTTGCTAAGTAAGACAGTTTGTCAAGGGAGTTTTAACCCTTTTTTATGACCTTTCTTGCCACAGCCATCAAAGTGAAGCGCTGCAGATGTTAAAATTGGTTAACACGGTCGTTAAGCTAATCTGGCTTTCCCCATTGATGTTGCTTGTCCTAAGGGAGACCAAAGGGGAATCACTGTGATCCCCGAGGACACCGTCATGGTCATAAATGCGAACCAGTTGTCGAATGTCCCAACACTGCAATGGGTCGTAAGTGTGAAAAAGTCAGAAGTCCTTTCCTCCAGTGCCGTTGTAACTTTGAACAATCACTAAATTTAACTCTTGGAAATTGAGGACCAGAGATGAAATGCTGCTGCCTGTTTGGCCCAGTTCGCCTGAACCAGTAATAAAAAAAAAAAGTGCTACCTGTTCAGACCAATCTGGTATTTCTGACGATCAGCTGGGGCAACAATCAGGTGTGGCACAAGATTTAGATTAGCTAGAAAGCAGAAAATCATTGGAGTTCTTGCTTTCTAGCCAATCTAAATCACGCAGCACAGCTGATCCCGTTCTTCGCTGTTGTACTTCCCTCGGACAGCTTAAAAATTTTTCACCACCCAGGAGGCTTCCCTAACAGATAATAACAGATAATCAGAGTTGGAAGGGATCTTGTAGGTCATCTAGTCCAACCCCCCGCTCATGCAGGAGGCCCTACCCCATATCTGACAAATGGGAGTCCAGTCTCTCCTTGAAAGTCTCAAGTGATGAAGCTCCCACAACTTCTGAAGGCAACTTCTGTTCCATGGTTGATAGTTCTGTCAGAAAGTTTCTCCTTATTTCCAGGTTGAATCTCTCCTTGTTCAGTTTCCATCCATTATTCCTTGCCTGGCCTTCAGATGCTTTAGAAAATAGCTTGACCCCCTTCCTCCTCTCTGTGGCAGCCCCCCAAATATTTGAATCCTGCTCTTCTGTCTTCCCTGGTCCTTCTCTTTACTAGACTAGCCATTCCCAGTTCCTGCAACTGTTCGTTGTATGTTTGAGTCTCTAGTCCCCTCATCCTGGTTGCTCTTCTCTGCAATTTTTCTTGAGTCTCAACATCTTTCTTACAATGTGGTGACCAATAGGCCAAAAACAGGGTGCCGGGGGAGGGGGGAGTGTCCTGCGAAAGAATTTTTTTTAACTACGCGGTCACATGACCACATAGTCATGTCCACCCAGTTACATGTCCACCTGACCATGCCACAGAACCGGTAGTTAAAAAAAACTGAATCCCACCACTGTTGAGGACTAGCTGTGCTTCGTTCCTATCTTCAATTCGTCCACCAAGAACGGAACCGAACTACAGAAGGAAGAGAGGATGGGATGAGCGAGGAGAAAGAGGCTAAAATGGAAGAGAAGTTCTAGAATTCAGCTCCTGAAGTGGGACAAATTTTGGCCCCCTTTGAGGGCCAGTTGACAGATCTTCTCAAGAGTCAGGATTCCAATCTTGCTGATTGATAGAAGATCCAGATGTAAACGAGTTGTCAGGTAGACAACTTCGATGAGATCCCCTGGTTGAGTTGGAATTAGAGAAGATGACTTTCTAGATAAGGCTAGCTGTCAGGATCCTGGCAGTTCCCCCCATATAAATCACGAGTCTCGAGCCAAACTTCCAAAACTGCAAAAGGATTTATTGGGAGTTAATATGTGCGGCAGTGCCTGGGTGTAGCTGATTCTGAGACACGTCATTCATTGTCACCCTTGACCCTGGTTCTCCCCCCCCCCCAACCCCTGGGCGTATCCTGATTCATATTCTCCAATGGGACACCTCCATAGCCCAGAGTCATCAATCAGGCTCTCCAGTTAGATCTTTGCCCGGCAGAAACTTCAGTCACCTAGTTACTATCTTTGAAAACATTTATGGAATGTGGTTTTGGTTTCCAAGCTGGTGCACTGCTGCACTCTCCCTTTCTGTTGGCACCTCTAAAAAGACCAGAGAAACATTTTGAGTTGACAGCTGGCTTTATCACGTTTTGTTTTATTTCTATACTGGTAGCCTTCAATTTATGACCACAATTGAGTCTAAAACTTCCATCGCTAAGCGAGGCCGCGATTCAAGTGAGCTTTGCCCTGTTTTATGACCTTTGGCGCCACAGCTGTTCAGCGAATTGTGCGGCCGTTCAGTGAATCTGGCTTCCTCCCACCTGACTTTTCTGGTCAGAAAACTGGCCAAGAAGGCTGCAAATTCTGATCACACGACCATGCCCGTTGCCAGGTGCCCAAATTTTGATCCTGTGCCCACAGGGATGCTACGACATAAGTCGTAGGCATGAAAACCAGTCATAAGTCAGTTTTTCCAAGTAAAGTTGCAAATTCAAATGGTTGCTAAGCCAACAGCTGTAAGTCAAGGAGTACCTGTGATCACTTCCCTGCATCTAAAACCAGTTGGATTTGCTAGCATTTAAAAAAAAGATACACTCAAGACTTTTAGTGTTATGGGGCAAAAAGGAAATTTCTCTCTTTACCCCACAGAAAAATGATTTTTAACGTGCAACCCCCTGCAAAATTGCCATCTCTTGTTCCCAAGATGTAAAGTTCTGTGTGTATTTGTATTTCTCTTTTCTCTATTCCATTCCTGTTTTCTATTTTCTCTTCTTTCCTTTCTTCCATTCCATTCCCATTTTCTATTATATTTTCTTTTCTATTCTATTTTCTCTCCTCTTATTCCATTCCATTCCATTTTTTTCTATTCTATTTTCTGTTCTATTCTTTTCTCTCCTGTCTTCTTCCATTCTGTTCCATTTTTGTTTTCTATTGTTTTTTGTTCTTTTCTATTTTCTCTCTTCTCCCCTCCTTCCTCTTCCTCCTCTCTTCCACTTTTTTCTCTTATTCTCCCTCCTTTCCTTTCCTTCCTCTGCCTCTCCTCTCTTCCTCAATTCTCTTCTTTCCCTTATTCCTCTTCTCTTCTTCCTCTTCCTTTCTCTCTTCTTCCTCTTCCTTTCTCTCTTGTTCCTCTTCCTTTCTCTCTTCTTCCTCTCTCCTCTCCTTTTTCCCTTCTCTCCTTTCCCTTTTCTTTCCTCTTCCTCCTCTCCTCTCTTTTCCTTTCCCTTCTTTTTCCTTTCCTTTATTTTTGTGTTGAGTGACTCAAAAGACTTCAGGTCATTTCATAAACTGACTTGTCTTGCCTGTGGGAAGACATCAGATTTTTTTTAAAGCACTTTTTTTTTGTACCTCGCCTGGTAAGAGAATATATATATATATATTTATATATATATATATAAAATCTATACATATGCTGTCTTAGATTTAAAAGAGACGATCTGCCGTTCTTTAAATTGAGCACAGAATCAACCATCCGAGACCAAGGCTAACCGATGGATAGGTTGCCTGCAAGTGGAAATGAATATAGATAGAAAAGCAAAGAGAAGAATTTACTAATTAATGCTGCTGAAATTATACAGAAGCAAGTTACTTGGATGTAAATACTCTCTTGTATCTGTTTGTGATGATTAAAGCAAAAAGAAGTATATAAAGAGAGGGTGGGGAAAAATATATATCTGTGAGCAGTAACTACTATGTTGTGCAGTAAGAGCAGAAAACTCCACAACAAAGTTTTGGATTATCAAAGGACATCTTGCCAAATTCTCAAATTTTGAGGTTCATATGGTACCAAAATCATTTGGATTTATTCTAGCATTACAAGAAGATGAATTCTTTTCTGTTTAGGTTTTTTCCTCTCTGGGTTCATAATCTTTTTGGGCTTTGGTAGATTGAATCAAAATGGAGCTGGAAGGGACCTTGGAGAGCTTCTAGTCCAGCCCCCTTGCTCAGGCAGGAGACCGTATACCTGTGATGGTGAATCTATGGCATGCATCCCACAGGTGGCACGCAGAGCCATTTGTGTGGGCGCGCAAGCCCCAGCCAAACTTACCTGCACTACACATGTGTGCACCTCCCAGCTGATTTTCAGCCCGTTTGAGACCGTTTTCACCCTCCTGGAGGTTCAAGCAGAGCCTCTGCAGCCTCAGGAGGCTGAAAAACGGGCCTTCTGGAAATATCAGATGTGCCGAAAGGGACCTGTTTTTCAGCCTCCAAAGGCTACAAAGGTTTTCCTTGAGCCTCCGGGAGGGTGAAAACTGCCTCAAACGGGCCAAAAATCAGCTGGGAGGTGCATGCATGCCCAGTTCAGGTAAAGGGGCGGGGTGGTGGTGTGTGTGTGTGTGCAGGGGAGGTGCAGCGCATTGCATTGTGGGCCATGGAATGCTGCTGTGGTCGTAAACATGAAAAATGGTCATCGTTCACTTTTTTTCAGTGGTGCTGCAACTTTGGCCTCTAAGTGAACCGTTGTAAGTCAAGGACTGCCTGTAGTTTGTAAGTAAAATGGCCTTGATGTTCTTTTATAACCTTATTTAAATTGAAAGCCTCAGCCGGGTTTTTTTTTCTGCTCTTATTGCGAATTTTCAGATGGGTGTCTCAAATCAAAACTGTTAATCCTTTTTATTTTTTTTCCCACATACTCAATACTTGACTGTTGATTTTTATTTATTTATTTTTTTGAACTATCTTTTGAGAGTTCGTTCTTCTCAAAAGAGAAGGGAAAAATAAAAGAATTAAAAACGATAAAAAAATTTTTAAAAGAATACTCTTATCTAGTTTTTGCATTCAAACTTTCTTTGATCGACTTTGCCTTTCTGATCGTTTGCATTTAATAAAAGAAAGTCAGTCTTTTTGTATAACAAAGAACACTTTTTAAAGAGTTGCTTAAACCTATGGCACAATTCAATTTTCGTCCCTCGTCTAAAGATGAAAACAGCTATTGCCTTCCAAGGTTTTTTAACTTGATAATTTTAATATATGTGTGTGTGTGTGTGTGTGTGTATATATATGTGTGTGTGCTGTTCAGCTTCCTTCGGGTATTATCCCATGTCATTGTGCTTTTAAAGTTGTAGCACATTTCAGCAGATCTCATCTGCCATCATCAGGCTTCTGTATTGAGTTCGTATTGTGGATCAGGGTCTCAACAGCTGTTGGTTTTAAATGAGGCTAGGCCTATTATGTGCCAGATGTTTCTTCTACATCCTGATTGGTTGGAGTCTTGCTCTGTGTTTATTGGACTTGGAGTTTGTTTTGATTTGGTGTTTCTGGTTTTCTTCTGTCTTTTTTGTTGTTTGATTGGCTGGCAACACTCTGTTCCTGTGTTTGGAGCTTTTTTTTCAAGTGCAGCTTGGCTTCGTGTGAAAGGACGGCTGCTATCATTAGGAAGCAGGTTTCCATCTGGGTGCCTGGTGGGGGGTGTTTGAGTTGGAGGCATCAGGGAGTCTGTTTGTGCTTCAGGTGTTTGCCTGGCTTGTGGTTTGTGGAGATCTTTCTATTTGAGAGTGCAGTTTCCAAATGATTAACAGTCTGGAGATCATCTCTTTCATTCATGCTGTCAGGTCCTTTTTCAAGCTCTATGGCTTCTCTGATGATCTGTGGCTGGCGGTTTTCTATAGTTGGCTAGGATTTTGGCTGCCACTGAAGTTGCATGTTGTGACCTTGGTTTTCATGTGTTGAACTAGTGAGGCGAGGTGTCTTCCAGCGCTTTTTACTGCATTTTGTGTTCATCAGGCGCAACCTGAGTTACTATTTCTATCTTATAACTGGTCTGTTCCAATGTAATGTGGGCCGGGCATGACGACAGGGAATTTCGTATATGCCTTTGGTTTTTCAGCTCAATTTTGTCTTTATTAGAGGAGTCTTATTAAGGCAATGGCTACTATTATTTATGTCGTTTTAAGGGCAAGTCTTGAATAGTCTGCACTTGCCACCTAGTTAGCATAACGTATGAGATTTTCTTTGCTTATCTTACTGATTTTGTCTTGTAGATGCTTAACCTCTTTAATTTTGCTGTATTGTCAGGAAGGGCGCACCCCAAAGGACCCCAAAAAAGACC
>BHFT01065572.1:0-10604 GCA_004320025.1 Laticauda laticaudata | reverse complement strand
ATGGAATATTTTTCTCGTCCGCTGTGTCCTTTTTACAAACGTTTTGCATCTGTCGGCCAGTGTGACAGGGCCTTTAATGAGAAAACAAACACTAAGGCTAGGTAGCAATAGCAATAGCACTTAGACTTACATACTGCTTCACAGTGCTTCATAGTCCTCTCGAACTGGTTTATAGAGTCAGCATATTGCCCCCAACAATCTGGGTCCTCCTTTTACCAGAAGGAGGGAAAGCTGAGTCAACCTTGAGCCTGATGAGACTTGATCTGCCAAATTGCCAGCAGCTGGCAGTCAGCAGTAGAAGCCTATAGTACTGCATTCTAACTACTGTGCCACTGCAACTCTTATGAGGTAAATGAGGGTTAAAGCAATTGTTCTTGAATTCAATGGAGCTGATGGTTTCATAAGCAGATTTAAAAGTACAAAAAGCTGATAGGTTATAGATACTTTGCCTTAATTAGATTAGATTTGTAGGTGATTTTTAACAGTTTTATTTGCATTATAAAGTGCTTTTGGTCCTTCGGAACCTCCTATAAATAATTGTATAAATAAAATAAACAAAGATTGTTGTCTCATTTTTTTAATCCTCAAGTACAATGCATTTTTAGGACATTAAGAAAAAACAAAGGAAATCAACCATGAGACAGATGTTTCATGTACATAAATGCTGTATGAGTTTAATTTGTGACCTGAAAAACAATGTCTTGGATTAATCTTTCTCAGGAATGTTACAAGATAGGTTTCACTGAGGAAATCAGTGAAATACCTCCAGGAAAATTCACAGATAAATTCAGGTCCATTTCAAGATGAGGAAAAAACAATAATCTAACAATCTATATGAAAAGATAATGTGTAAGGTGGATTGTTTGATTAGAAGATTGGAATAGCAGAAGCTGAAGGAATGGAAAACTAAGAATCAGGGAAAGAATGGAAGCATTGATCCCAAGACAGAGTAGAAGATGGTTTCTCTTAAAATAAGTAATTAAACTTTTGAGAAAGACAAAATCATAAAGAAACCTCAGGGCTAAAGGAGGGTATAGGTATCCATGAATGGATGTGCTGCAGGAAGGATTGATCATAAAGTTTGGCTGAGTTTCAAGCATTGTGGGAGGAATCCTTATTGTTGATAAAACTGTATGTGTGTTGATCTTTCTATCTTAACTAGAGACAGTATCTGGGAGGTTTTGTTCAGCTCTGGAAGCCAAGTATATTTCATTTGTCAATATTTTCATGGGACAGGGTGACAATTTGAATGGTTTTTTTGAGCCCTGCTTTGTTCAACTTGTGCATGGACTATTCCACTGCACTTTCATGCAATTGATTTTGAAACAGCAGGTGGTAGCTGTTTTGCAAGTGTTTTTGGGTTTTGCTTTGTGCATTCCTAAACTTCTTGAGCCAATGATTTTTTTCTAAAGCTGGAGACTCGGATGAGTTCAAAGGATAAGTATCTGTATATTATTCTTTGTCTGATGCTGCATCCAGCTGATTAAGTGGACCATGCTGGTTCTCTTCAAATCATGAAACCTACCTCAATTGAGCTGTTTCAGGGATCCCAGAAGTCCATGTTTTCAGAATCAGAGAAGCGAACACACCAGTTCAGCTCCTGTAAGATCCAGCAACAACCTTGGGACTGTGCTGTCAATTCATCTAAATAGTGGCAAGCTTCAGTAAAATTGAAGGTCACACTGGTTGTAAGTTGTTGTAGAGCGGCGGAATAACCTGAGGCGAACATGGAGCGAAACTTTAGCTTTTTTACTTTATTGAAGCAATAAAGGGTTGCGGCGGCTGCCTCACTTACAAGGCAGCCAGCTGGCAGACAACAGCTGATGCCATTTGAGAGCTCCCTTTTATAGCCGGCTGTCAAACGGCATCAGCCAATAGGAACGGTCTGTGTTCCCACTGGAAACATGGACCGGAGTGAAGACTTTGGCTTAGTCCATTGCGAACGCTACACTCCTTTCCCCTAGCACGGAGCATGCGTAGTCTTTAAGATAGTTTAGGTGCTTGCGCAGGCGGCCAGATCTTCTGAGTTCTGATGAAGTGGCTACAGGAAGGAACTTCTCTGCTTTCTGGGCAACTTCTGGTGTCGATGAAGTTGGTGCCCCGGCTTCAGGGGTCTCTGGACGAGGGACTGATGGCAGATCAAGTAGGCTTGTGTCCTTATCGGGTCCGATGGAAGTTTCTGTGTGCATCGGCCATTTTTCTATTGCAGGGGCGTCTGGAGGGCCATCTGCAAATGTACTCCAATGTCTTCTAAGCTGGTTGATGTGGCGGCGCCATATGCACCCATCTTGCAGTAGGATCCTGTAAGACCTAGGATCAGTTACTGCCACAATTTACTGGCAGTAATTTAGGACCAGTTACTGTCACAATTTACTGGCATCCATAAGGGGTGCCCTACATAGTTCCGGGCATAGACCTGGTCATTTTCAGTGAACTCCCTTGTCTGGCTGTCTGACCCCAGGGGTGTGACTGGGGCATAATGCAGATGGAGTCTATCTAGGGTGGTCCTCAGGCATCTACCCATTGAGAAGTTCAGCTGGAGACTTATAGTGGTGGCGTAGGAGGTTGTGTGCTGGTTAGGAGGTATTTAGCAAGCCTAGAGTGCCAATCTATAGGCCCAAACCTTACCAGAGCTTCCTTAACTGACCTGACTGCCCTTTCAGCCAGGCCATTACTGGCAGGATGAAAAGGAGCTGTAATGCATGCCTTATACCTAGGTTGGCTAAGAAAACCTCAAAGTCACAGGAAGTAAACTGGGGGCTGTTATCAGAACCACAATGGTGTCAGGGAGGCCATGGGTAGCAAAAATCCTTGAGAGAGCCTTAGTGACAGCTTCTGAAGTTGTAGTGGTCATTAAGGTCAGCTCCACCCATTTAGAAAAGGAATCCACCGTTACCAAGAATGTGCACCCATGAACAGGGCCAGCCAAATCAATATGTACACGGGACCAAGGGGTCCCAGGATCTTCCCACCTGTTCTGGAGTGGATGTGGGTAATGCAGGTCTGGTAGCCTGGCATGGCTGACAAGCATTCACCCAACTAGTAATCTGAGCATCCATGCCTGGCCACCATACCTAACTGCGAACCGGGCCTTCATCCTGACAATGCCAGGATGGCCTCATGCAGGACCCTTAGAACTGAGTTATGCAAATTAGAAGGGATAACTACTGTAGTTCCCCCAGAATAAACAACCTTGCAAGGAAGATAGTTCCTGCTGGCGACTCTTGAAAGGTAGGAATTCAGGGGCATAAGGAATTGCTGGCCACCCACTTCCCACCCAGTCAAAAAACTTGGCGATTACCCTTGTCCCTGGAAGGTGAGGCAGCGATATCAAGGGCAGTTATGGGGAGTTTGAGATCATTGATCTGTAAAAACAGCGTTTGTTGGTGCAGGATCCTCCACAGGAACAGACAAATGGACAGCGACTGAGAGCGTCAGCATGGCATAGACTCTTGCCACGGCGATGAACAAGTTTTATAGACAGCCAGAAATAAGGTCCACCTGGTCATTCTTGGAGACAAAATCTGAGGGGTTTGTCTTTCACCAGACAGAAGGCCTAACAGTGGTTTGTGATCAGTATCAGCTCAAAATAGTGTCCATAAAGAAATTCATGGAAATTTTGACAAAGCAGCTGCAGCCAGAGCCTCCTTGTCAATCTGGCTGTAGTTGTGCTCAGTTTGGGGAAAAAGTCCTGGAGAAAAAGGCAATGGGTGCTTCAGAACCGTTAGGCAACCTATGACTTAAAACACACCTATACCAAAAGGAGAAGCGTCTGCAAGCTAAAACTAAAGGCAACTTGTTATTAAATTGTGTCAGGAAAAGCATTGGATGTAATGTAATGGATTTGACAGCGTGGAAGGCATGGGCTTCCCTAGTCCCCAGTGCCAGGGAGATTGTTTGTCTAAGAGTCTGTGCAGAGGCTCTGCAATGGAAGCTTATGAGGCAAGAATGAAGCATAAAAGTTAAGAAATCCTAAAAAAGCTTGAAGCTCAGTCTTGTTTAGTTGGTGTGGGTGCCTCATGAATAGCCCTTACTTTGGATTCGATTAGGTGAATACCAGAGGCATCAATTTGGTATCCCAAAAATTCTATCTGTGGAGTGGCAATAGTGCACTTGTCTTTTTTTAGTTTAAGGCCATGCTGTCTGAAACGATCGAGGACTCCTCTGACTCTTTGCAGTAGCTGTGGTTTGTCAAGGGCAGATATTAAAAATGTCATCAAAATATGGAACTACGCCTGGTAATCCTTGAAGAAGCCTTTCCATTAAGGATTGAAAAATCACTGGGGCTACACTTATGCAAATTGGAGGCACCTGCATTTAAAAGCGTCCCTGTGCGTAACAATAACTTGTAGTTCGGCAGTTGTGTCATCAACAGGGAACTGTTGGTAGGCCTGTGACATGTCTAATTTAGCAAAAATGGTTCCTGGCTCAAAAGAATGTAGAAGGTGCTGGATAACAGGACTGGATAGGCGTTGATTTGTAAATATCTGTTCAATGATGTCTTATAATCAGCGCAGATTCTCATGCTCCCATCTTTCTTCAGGGGTGTCACATCATTGGGGTTTTCCATTTTGCGAAGTCCACAGGCTCCAATAAAACCTTGTTTAATTAATTTGTCCAATTCAATGTCTAATTTGGGCAAATTGCAAATGATACCCTTCGCAGGATTTAAACGGATTTGTACTGCACTGAGGATCCAAGTTGAAAGATATTGGCGGGTTCCTGTAATAAACAGTCCAGCCCCTCGCTGAACACATCAGCATAGTCATTAAACAAAGGTGTCCACTTCAGCATTTGTAATAGAGTGGATCCTGCTTATATGGATCTGTGTTCACTGGACTTGGAGTTTGATTGATTGGTGTTTCTGGGTTCTTCTGTCTGTTTTTGTGGCTTTGATTGGCTGGCAACACTCTGTTCTGTGTTGGAGGCTTTCAGTGCAGCTTGGCTTTTGCTGTGAAATACACAAAGAAGGCATACCCTCTCAGACCCATTAGTCAGCTCCATAGGAGCACCATTACAAAACCTAGCTAAATACTTAGCAAAACAACTGCAGCCCCATGCTGAAACCGCAGCTTCATATGTACGAAACTCATATTTCTCAAATAGAAAGATCTCCACACCACAAAGCCAGGCAAACACCTGGGCACAAACAGACTCCCTCTTGATACCTCCAGCTCAAAACTCACCCCAACAGGCACCCAGATGGAAACCTAGCTTCCTAATAGATAATAGCCGTCCTTTCACACGAAGCCAAGCTGCACTGAAAGCCTCCAACACAGGAACAGAGTGTTCCAGCCAATCAAAAGCCACAAAACAGACAGAAGAAAAACCAGAAACACCAATCAAGCAAACTCCAAGTCCAATAAACACAGACCAAGATTCCCAACCAATCAGGATGTCGAAAAAAAAAAAAAAACATCCTGCACAATAGGCTAGCCTCAAATTTAAAACCAACGGCTGTGAGACCCTGACCCACATACAAACTCAATTTACAGAAGCCTGATGAATGCAGATGAAATTCGTGCTGAAACGTTGCTACAACTTTAACAGAACTACAATGAGCTACAACTTTGAACAGAACTACCAATCGACGTGCGGATAATACCCGAAGGCAAGCTATACAGCACACACACACACACACACACACACACACCACACACAACACACACACATATATATACATATATATATATAATATATATATATTATATATATATATATATAGAGAGAGAGAGAGAGAGAGAGAGAGATATGCCAGGCATGAGCATCTTTCAGTGGCCTGTCTTTTTCTTACCCCTACTTTCTACTTCCATGCTGTTGCATTACATTTATGAATATAACCTTCCACTCTGCACTGCTGGCATGGTTGGATACATTAGACATTTGTACCACATTTTCACACACAAAAAAACAGCTTTCTGCCTTTATAGATTAATCAAAAAGCCTCTGGCAAAGCCTCACCTGTCTGTGGTTTAAAATACCCTTTTCCTTTTGATTCTTCATATGGTAGGCAAGTCACTCTGGAACCAATAAGGCAAGAAAGCTGGAGATTCTTGAAGTCCTCAACCAGAAGAGTAAGTGATTAGACTCCATATCTCCCTTGCACATTCTTCTCATGGAGCAGAGGCAGAAGGATAAGAGAGGAAGTGCTGTTGAAGCAAAAAACCAAAAAACTCTCCACTTGCTTGGCTTGAATAGCAAGCATCTCAGAGATATATATGACAGAAATGATTTGTGATTGTTTCCTAAAAACCTATATGAGAAAAATATTGCTCTCTCCAATTACCCTGCTCCTCATCCCATAACTCTTAGATTTATATCCATTCTGGTTATTATTTTCACTTGTCAATTACTTCTTTTTTCTAATATTGAATGGAAGCTTGCATTTTCAGTGGCAGATGAGAGATGTTTATTTATTTATTTATTTAGTTTTTCAAGCATGTATGAGAAAACAAGTATAAGTATGAACATGACAAAGAAACATATAAGTATAAACAGGTATAAGTATATACATAATACATGAGTATGAATAAGTGGATAAATGCGAATAGGAGGACAGGGATGGTAGGCACACTGGTGCGCTTATGCACAGCCCCTTACAGACTTCTTAGGAATGGAGTGAGTAGACAGTTTAAGGTTAAAGTTTTGGGGGTTTGAGGATGTAATAACAGAGTTAGGTAGTGAGTTCCAGGCACTGACCACTCCGTTACTGAAGTCGTATTTTCTGCAATCAAGTTTGGAGCAGTTTACTTTGAGTTTGTATCTATTGTTTGCCTGTTTATTATTGCAGTTGAAGCTGAAGTAGTCATTGACAGGTAGGATGTTGTAGCAGACAGTTTTGTACACTAAGCTTAGATCAGACCATAGGCGGCATATTCTAGGTTGTCCAGGTTCAAAATTTCAAGTCTGATGGAATAAGGTATTCTCTTGCAAGCGGAGGAGTGGAATACTCTTCTCGTGAAATACCTCTGGACTCATTCAATCGTATTAATGTCTGTTATACAGTGTAGATTCCAGGCAGATGAGCTGTATTTGAGAATTAGTTTCACGAGGGTTTTGTATACCCTGGTTTGCAATACAGTGTTACCAGAGAAGAAGCTTCTTTATGTACAGTATTACCAGAGAAGAAGATGTGGGTTGGAAGGAAGTAAAGATCAACGATTCAGGACAGTACACGGTTGCGTTGGAGCCAAAAATGTTTGTTATCAGTCACATCCCATTTTAGCTTGTCTTTCCTCTTTGGCATCAAAACCTTTCTCAGACTTTCATTGTTAGACTTTCCAACTTGATTTCTTCTTTCACATGAATATCTACCTTCTGGACCATTTAATGAGAATTCTGGGCTACTGGACACCATGGTTGAATATTGATCTGTTGAATACTTCAACCGATCCCCCTGCAATACTGATGCCCTGCTTTATTTCCCAGAAGCCTACTGGAAAATTTACAGAGTTTTACCAAAATAATAAAACACCATTAAAACGACCTCAATATTATAGCTATTTGTGAAAGGAGGGAGTCTTACAGTAGTCTTAAAAGAGAAAATTTCTTGGTACGGCATTTAGAGAAGCTGGAAGAGGAAACCTTAAAAGAAGAGATAAAACAATGAAACATATTGAAATGTTAGTTCTGTGTACAGGGAGTCCACGACTTATGACCACAACTGAGCCCAAAATTTATGTTGTTAAATGAGGCATTTTTAAGTGAGCTTTGCCCCATTGTATGACCTTTCTTGCCTCAATTCTTAAGTGAATTACTGCAGTTTGTAAGTTAGTAACCCGGTTGTTAAATGAATCTGGCTTCCCCATTGACTACGCTTGTCAGTCATAAGGTTGCAAAAGGGGATCACATGACCTTGGAATATAGCAACAGTGATAAATATGAATTCATGGCCAAGCACCCAAAATTTGATAACATGATCATGGGGATGCTGCAAAGGTTGTAACTGTGAAAAATGGTCCTAAGTCACTTTTTTCAATGCTGTGGTAACTTTGAACGGTTAGTAAATGAACTGTTGTAAATTGAGGACTACCTGTATATGTGTGTGTGTGTGTGTGTGCATGTGTGTGCGCGTGTGTTGTGTCAACTAAAAAATACTTCTTTGGTCTTTTTAGCTGCTAGCAGAAAGGGAGGGAGGAAGGTAATGCATTCCTTAAATGCTTCAGATAATTGCTAGGCAGCTGAAGCTGTTGGCATGCAAGATTATTACTGGAGAGCATGATTGATGACTCTTGACTTTGGATATGTCCCATTGGAGAATGTACATTCAGGGGATAGCGGGGAAGACCAGGGTTAAGGGTAAAATGAATGATGTGTCTTCGAGCTGGCTGCACCTAGGAAATGCCAACATGGTCACTCCGAATAAATCATTTTTTTTTTACTGTGGGAGATGTGGCTAGAGACTTATGATTTGAATGGGGGTGCATTGTTGGAGCCCTGACGGTGTGTTCTAGAGAATCCTCCTATTCCATAAGCTATTAAGAGCATGTGCTATCAAAAGTATATGCCAATTTAGCATTGTGTTACATACTACAAGATACAACACAGACACAGGCAACGAGTCTAGAACCTAGGATTTCTAACCAGGCCTGAACCTATTAAGTTTCTGAACCCAGAAAAGATCAGCCCTGTGTTGTTACCCACTAAGGTACTATTTTGTACCTTAGATCATCAAACAAAGGCTCGAAGACCAAAGAGTGACGTGCTGTTCCCTATTTCCCTGTGTCCTGAGGCAAATTTAAGACCTTAACTCTTTTTTTAAAATTCTCGCAGCTGTCTTATTCTACCTGCAGATACTGGTACAGCTGGGACAGAGTCAATGGGCAATGACGATACCTGTAACATACAGTTAAGCCCTACTGGAAGAGAATCCCCTACTAGGCAGTCATTATCTACGTACCACTGGCTATGAAAGAGGTCAGTGTATTATTTTTCTTTGCTTTGGCTTCTTTTTCTTCTTCTTCTGAAGGGGAAGAAAGAGGAAAGGGAATATCATTTGGCTCTGAATTGAAAATCATTATAGAATAGCTGAAAGGAGGCACGCGATCTAATATCTTGTAAAAGCTCCAAATCCTAGTTGCCAAGGAAGCAGGAGAGTGTATGTATACAGTGGCTGCTGATCGGTGACAAACAGCAATATACATCAGTCAAGTCAGTTCTATATAGAAATGACCAGATGCTATGATTTTCAGTGTATGCCAGCTGCTGAGAGAAAACCTGGCCTCTTGGTATGAGAGGTAAAGATGACAGCGATATTTTCCATTATTAAAGCTTGCTTGGAAAGGAGTTGGTGCAGAAAGATGTTTCTCTCCCACCCCAGAGGAACAGTTGAGCTCAACAGTTCCAGTAAAAATCATACTCGGTCCACCACACTTGAGAAGGACCAGGGAAGATACGATAGCAGTGTTCCAATATTGGAGGGGCTGCTACATAGAGGAAGGAGTCAAGCTATTTTCTAAAGCACCTGAAGGCCAGACAAGGAATAATAGCTGGAAACTGATCAAGGGGAGATTCAATCTAGTAATAAGGAGAATTTTTCTGACAAGTGTGAACAATCAACCAATGGAACAGATTGCCTTTAGAAGTTGTGGGAACTTCATTACTGGAGGCTTTCAAGAAGAGATTGGACTGCCATTTGTCAGAAATGGTGTAGGGTCTCCTGCTTGGGCAGGGAGTTGGACTAGATGACCTACAAGGTTTATTCTAACTCTGTAATGCCAGGATTTAAAGATGAAAAGAAAAGAGTTCATCATAATCCAGGGAACCAAAGGCAGTAGACAACAAATAGAAAGAGTTGTCTTGTGTGAAACTGGGTTGAAGCTGTCACAGCTAAAGATGGAGCAGGTACGTAAGCAGAGAGGACAAAAAACCAGGAATCTAAAGTCTGTTTATAGAGAAGAAGGAAACAAGTTGTTCAGAAAACACACACACAAAAAAAGTCACCTGAACCAGACAAAGGAAGTGGGGCCTGAACACATGGAAAAATATTCCAATCTCAGCTATCAACAAAGTTTGGGAATAAAAAGGGGTTCTGAGGCCTAACCACTCATTGAGTTGACTTTGGATCAACACTTTTGGCAGCTTCCATCTCTTTGGCAAGTCCATGGAAGCCTACTTGAGAAGGATATGGATAATTGTGTGTGTATGTGTGTGTGTGTGGGGGGGGGGAAGGGAGGGAGAGGGAGATTGNATTGTGTGTGTATGTGTGTGTGTGTGGGGGGGGGGAAGGGAGGGAGAGGGAGATTGATTTTATTAGAGATTTCTGTCCAGAATGACATTTGTACAGATAAAACTAATCTATGCGGGAAAATATTATTAATGTTAATCCAGTTGATAAATGAAGATCAGTTCTAAATAAATTTATCTGACATTATAGAGTCCCCCCATGCTTCTTTTTTTTAGAGAAAGTAATTTCCAAGTCTTTTAAACATATTAATATAGTCAATTATGGATTTTACTTTTCCTTTAAAAAAAGTAGGAAGCTTCATAACTAACAACAGTAAATGAATCAATTTCTTTTTTTTTTCCAAATTTTTATTAGTTTTCAGTAAACAAACATACACAAACAAAACACAAAACATCAAAATATAAAACTTCTTTTTGGA
>BHFT01065571.1:0-16524 GCA_004320025.1 Laticauda laticaudata | reverse complement strand
TTCCGGACGGAAACACTGGGCAACCGAAGGTGGGATGTCCTAAAACGTGAGACTGTGGCACGCAAGCGAATTGAAACCCAGGCTTTGAAGTGATGGCTGGAAATATGCACCGCCCGCCCCTTCAACCCCAATGAAGAAAGATTGGGCATCCGACGTAGACCGGTTTCCCCAAGTACTTAGAAAGTACGAGATGGAAGAGCTCTCAGACCACGCAGAGGGCTGTCCATCCTTAATGCATTGTGGACCAACATATTCAAAATGGCCCTAAAGGATTGGCGAAGCCCAGAGACGTAAAGCAAATGACCTGGGCCCGGACACTCCAGCGAATGTTGAAGGCTCATTACGCGCACTTAGTGGTGTCAATTCTCAATCAAACGGCATGATTTCTACCAAAAGGGACCAAAAAGAGGCGAAACCATCCGCTGATTTTGTGGCAGCCCCTCTGACAACTGGGGGGAAACATGTGAGTTCCTGAACTTAGATGAAGCATGCGAGATCGAGTAGTATTGGGTTTTAAAAAGACTCTAATTTACAAAGTAAATTGCTAAATAACGCCAACATAACGCGTGGCTGAAGCAAATCGGCAGAAGCCACAGCTGGAGAAGCCGGTGAAGAGTCAGAAGCCACCATGAACAAATGAAACGCGAACAATGAAAGAAACGAGCCTAACCAAAGGAAAAAAGCAATTTCCCACGCACCACACCATGAAGATTGTGACGAGACATCAGATTCCAGAGAGGAAGACGATGAGGTCCCCCCATATTACGCCACTAAAAGGCGCGAAAAAAGAAACTGGCGGAATGCCCGGTTGCGGAGGAAACCACCTCGAGCCGATTGCAGATTTCCTTGATGCCATCCTGCAAGAGCTTGCTAAGAAAAGGGGGACACATCGAGAAAGGTCTGTAGGGAATCGAAAAAAATAACAGCCTAACAGACGCAGTAACTCTCCCCCACAAGCTGAATCGAAACAAAGCCGAGGAGAAAGTGGGAGCGCAAACAAACGAGCTCAGTAACACGAGGAAAAGACCCATCACTGTCACTTCGGGAAGCGCTCAGACGGAAAGCCGGAAAAAAAGTTAAAATTCGTAAAATCGAAGGCAGCCCTGTGAGATGGAGGTCGATTCAGGGTCTTTCCTGTCAATGGTGTCATGGGGAACACAAATCAGACAACTGTCCCAAATATTAAACTAAAAGAGCTCCAGAAAACAAAAGTTAACTCTGAAGGACTACCAAGGGAAATCGAATTCCCTGTGGCTAGGTTAGGACATTTCCCAGAGTCGCTTACAAGCAGCATGGTCCGAAGTCTTGCCTCGTGAACAATAGTCGAACCGAGACCGACCCCAGCCTCCAGGGTCGAATGGGTTCGCACCATTGGGCATCGGAAATGACCGGAGTAGACCGAGTGGCTGCATCAAGCTGGGAATAAAACCTGATCCACGAGTTTCAGGACATTTTCACTGGCTCTCTAGCAAGCGTATCCGGGGGCACCCCAATTTCCTTTAGCTGAGACGCCCCAGGTCTGGCCGCCTAGAAGATTAAAGGCGCAGACGAGTTCCCTTTGCCATTAAAAGCAAAAATAGAGGAACCAATTGAATACAATTAATTGACCAAGGCGGTTTCTGGACCTGTTGACCATGCTAAAGCTGCGGCAGACCAATAGTAACACCGGCTTAAACTGAACGGGTTCGGTAACGCATCCTGTTGGAGACTACACAGAAGGTCTCCTGAACCCATGCGCTCAACAACAAGCGCATACCCGGTGCAGTCGTACAACATTTGCTACACTCACTCGGGGGAGGAAAATTTTTTGCTCCCAACTAGATCTAGCACAAGCTTACCAACAGCTTCCAGTAGAAGCCCTTAAACGGCCGAAGGCACACAGACAATTAGTAACTCACAAAGGGGCATTCAAGTGTAACAGACTCAGTTTTGGAGTGAGTGTGGCCCAGGCGTTTTCCAAAGCCTGCATGGAACCCCTTAAATGGAATAAAAGGGGTCGTACCATAATTTTGGGACGACGTCCTACATTTTCGGCTAAAGATACGACCCAACTAGAAAAAAGAGCTAAAAATGTACTAAACAAAATTTAGAGAATCCGGTCTGAAAGTTAAAACAGAAAAATGCTGCTTAAATGACTAATCGCGATCGATTTTCTGGCTACTTAATTTGACACCGGGAGGATATACACCCTACCTGAAAAAAAAGTCAAACGCCATTAAAGACGCATCCCAGCCAAGAAACAAAATGGAATTGCAGGCCATTTGGGGTTTAATAACATTTCTAGGGTAACGTATTCCCTCCCCACAAAGCAATCAATAGCGGAAACCATTTACACTGTTTTCTGGATAAGAAAACAAATTGGGACTGGGGTCCATAGAGAGCAAAAAAGCATTCCAGAAAAAAAAAATTTATTAACAATCAAACACCATTCTTATCCAGTTTAGTAACACACTTCCATTGACGGTACTGCCGAGCGGCCTCACCGTTTGCGAGTCCGGTCCACTCCTTTGAGCCACCATTGCCAGATTGGGAGAGAGGCCACCCGTCGCTTATCTACTCAAAGAGTCCTGTCTAAAACAGAACGTAACTATAGTCAACTAGACAGGAAGCCCTGGCAAATCATCGGCCGGAGTGAAACGTTTTCATGAATAACCTTTATGGAAGAACATTTTTTTGATGTAACGGACGCATAAACCATTGCCTAGGAATTCTGGCGGGAAACAGCCTACACTGAACATCTTTATCCCCCTTGAGCGTGATGAACTAGATGGGTCAGAAATTCCTTGCAGTCATAGTCTTACAGACATTGACAACAGTCGACCCGGGAAGGCCAAATCCTCCGCATGCCAGACCCGCATTAAGCAGAGCACCACTGCGACAACGGAGGAAGACCCGGCGCCAACCAATGACAACCCTGCAAATAGAAACATGCCCCACCTACCAAAACTGCAAACAATGTTGCCAGAGCCACCGCAAAGGACCCAGTGGACTGCCCCGCATATTAAATACTTGGGTAGTTTAAAGGCTGGCTGGAAACCAAAAAAACTGAAAACTTGAACCTTTCGGACCAGACCAAACCGAACTCTCAATTCAAAAAGGTGTTATTGTGGGGTGATCGGGTAGTATTCCCTCCTAAACTACAGACTAGGGTGTTTGGGTATGCTTCATGAAAGGCATCCTGGTGTCATAAAAATGAAAACCTCACTAGAAGCATGGTCTGGTGGTTGGTTTAGATAAAGATTATCGAATATTGGGTTGCCACTTGCAACTAAAATATCAGAAAAACCAGGCCTTCCCCAACCACAAGCACCCATACGGGATGGGAGACCCCACGAGAGCCCTGGTCTCAGATCCCCATTTGATTTCCAGCGGGTCCTACTAGGGGCAATATCTTTTTAATTGTCGTAGATGCTACTCAAATTGGCTGGAGTTGTAGTAATGTATCTATGACAACCGAGGTGGTCCATTAAACCCAACTTAACCAAACTTTTTGGCAACCCATCGGACTTGCCGGATGTCCTAGTGTCCGACAACCCGGGCCACAATTAACCCGCCATCACAAATTTCGAACAATACCCTAGCCTCCTAGGTATACGCCATGACACTGACTGCGCTTGGCCCACCCGGCAGGCAAATGGTAGGCGAAGAGAATGGTCAGGTTTACCCAAGAGGGTTTAAAGAAAATGGACCTTGGGATGTCCAGGATAAAATCAACCGCCATAACTCACCTCCAAACATATCACACCCAGCACCGTACCAACAAAACCCAGCGGAATTATTCCTGGGAAGAAACTTAGGTCACAATTAGACGGCTGCACCCAAATTAACACCTTGGAAAGACCCCCGACTCCTCCAGCCAATTTCCGAACATTTGAAATCGGCGACCCCTAGTCTAACGCACAAATTTTTACCGGGGACCCCCTATGGCTTCCCAGCCACAATCGCACCAACTCACAGGCCCCCGTCCTACGCTAACCGTAGACGATGGCAGAGAATGGAAGCGGCAACATTAGACCAGCTTCGTTCCTGAAACTTGAAAGAATACAAGCGCACAACCCACACAAAAAAATAAAAGCGATCGAAAACAAAACCAAAGCAGGGGGGAAAATAACAAGAAATCAAGAAAACTTTTAAAAAATAAACCCAGAACATACTAACTGCAATCAAAAAGAGCAAAAAGGACACTTAACGGTTAGATGAGACTTGCGAAATAATCCAGACGAAGGGCCAGCCAAAGCCAGCTCGACCTTGCCCGGAGAAACCAGGAGGGAAGGCGGCTTTATGCACCAGCTGAAGAGACTCCAGCGTAGCAAAATGGCCGAGCTCACTCCTTTCCAGGTGGTTTCCAGGGAGAAGAGCCGGAGAGACAGCAATCCCATCCCGAACCGGTTGAAGTCTCCAGCGAAAATGAAGTCCTTGCGCAGTCCAGTAAGAAATCCGAGCAGCCCCGTAACTGCATGACTTAGTACCACGTAGGACTAACCAGGGAAGGGTGTTCTGTATAAATAGGTCGACTCCAAACCTTTCGATTTGGATTGGCTAGAAAAGCCAGATAGGGATGGTTTACCTTAGAACCAATCCAAAAGAGCTGCCAAATAGGCGGCAAAACCAAGTAAAAACGCGAGGTAGACCGGGTTCCAACAGTAAAAGTCTTTATTTCAACAGTTAAGTGAAAATGGAACAGTTTGGCTTTTGCCGCGGCAGCCTTTATATATGGCTTGCCTGCCGGCTTGTAGCCAATCACAGTTACTTGGTTTTGCCGCCTTTTGGTAGCTCTTTTGAATTGGTTCTTAGTGAACCCTATGCTGGCTTTTCTAGCCAATCACAATCGAGGATTTGGAGTAGACTATTTTGTACAGAACATATATGTATACACACATGCACATACACACACACACACACACACACACACACATGATTCAATAGCTATCCTGACACCCAACATGCCTTGATTTGCCTCTACAGTCTGAGTTACTTTTGACAAAGCTTCAATTTATTTGCCTTGGGTAGAACTTTGCACAAATATTAAAAGCTTAATGTCTACGGAGATTCTCAGTCATGCAGGTTATGGTTGTCCCCAAGGTGCTTTTTCAAAAGGCAACTGGACTTTCTGGTTTTTCTTTGAAGACATTTTGCTTCTTATCCAAGAAGCTTCTTCAGTTCTTTGTAGTCATCTGATCATTAGCTTTCTGAGAGTCATTGAGGCCACTTGGAGGTTTAACTGTGCACAGATAACATTATCGAGATACAAGGATTTTATATACAAGGGCACCAAGTGACCTCAGTGACTCTTAGAAAGAGTGCTAACAAGGCTTCAAGGAAAAACAAAGTCCAGTTGCCTTTTGAAAAAAGCGCCTTTGGGACAAATATTAAAAGTTTCACATTCTTTTTCCGCGAATATTTTATTTTGTTTTCTTATTATGGTTGCTTTGCTCTGTGAACCTGCAGGGTAGATCCAGGTGCCATTTATCAGTGGTTCTTTTTTTTTATTAACATGAGAATTCTGCATGTGTTTTTTCCCCCAATTTTAGTTTTAGCAATCATTATATTGGCTTCTTTTTTTTTTTTTTTTTTGGAACATTTGATCTCATTCCTTCATCCTCTATTGTATGAATCTTAGCTCTATAAAGTTTGCAGTTTCTTCTAATATGTTCTTTCCTGTCACAGTAATGACAAACTTCATTTCTCACTTTTATCTTGCTTAAAGAATTCCCTTTGGTTGCCTCATTCAAATCATGCTGGCATGCCTGCAGTGTGGCAATTACATTCTCAGGGGAAATTTTATCATGAAGTTTGATTAACTCTACCATAGATTTATAATTTTCTAGTAACAAACTTAATAACAGCTCCTTGATGAAATCATCATCAAGTTTAAGACTGTTTTCCTTTAATGTCTTCTAAACGGATGCCCTGATACATATTCTATTAAACTCACATTTCCTGATGATTTGCAATTTACCAGTTTATTTATCAGTTTTCAGAACATTAAAATGCTATTGCTTATTCCTGAACATGCATGCATGTCTGACTTAGTTTGTATCAGATCTCTTTTCCTGGAGACAAATTTAAATTAGCTTATAATGTGTTGAGTTCAATCTCAGAATCATTTCATTCAAGTAAGTTAGTCCTTTTTAGTGAAACTATTTGACTTGGGTTTCTTCTGGACATAGTCTCTTCAAAACATCCGAGAGGTCCAGTTCTATCCTCATGCTTTAGATGTTATATTCTTTCTTTTCTACAAACGAGATTTCTCAGTTTTGATGTCAATGCCATTTTCAAATGTTATGCTATCTCTAAAGACATGAAGGAAAAAAAAACAACACCCCTTAATTAGGATGCATTAAGTCCTAATCAGTATCCATAATTATGGGTTGTGAATTCTGGTTCAGCTGCATGCCTAGAAATAGAAAATGCATGTTTTTTTTGTGATTGTGCTGCTTTGGGATGCTCCCGAGAGCTCAGAGTTTAGTTCTGGCTCCCTCCTGAGCCCATAATCTTTTCATTAGAAAATTGCTGTAGGTAATTTCCAGTTTTGATTGGACTTGGCACACTCCCAGTCTATCTCTACATCCATAACAGTACAAGTGCATGCACTACTTAGTTCAGCTAGCAAAAAAAAGTGTAGTTTGATGATTACTCATTAAACAGAAGTGAAAATAAAAATAATTAACTGGCAAAACAGGAGAAAAGGCAGAATAAACAGAAAAGAAAGGCATGAAACATTGGCAAGAAATGTAGAGAACTTACCATCAACAGTACATACGTGTGATCTCTATCTACCTATATATCAAGAAGGCATTGAATTTACAGAGCCACTAAAAACAGGACTTGGACAATGGACATGGGAATGACCTTGGTTTTTCTTTCTTTAATCCTTGCATGTAACATAACGTTCACAAAATAGAGATGAAAAGTAGGTGATCCTTCTCTTCTGCACAAGGAAAGCGTTATGAAATGTGTACCTGGAAAATCAGTGGGTAGGATATTTGGCAACACAGAGCTTTCCCAGGGAAGAGGCAGTAAATATCACCAGCCCCCAAAATGCACATCCCCTGCACAATGTGGTGGGATTAAAAAAATTGTATTACCGGTTCTGTGGGCATAGCAGGGGACAGATACTATAAAATCTCCAGTCAGAGGTGGTATTTGCTGGCTCTCCGAACTACTCAAAATGTTTGCTACCAGTTCTTCTATACCTGCTGAATACTACCTCTGCTGCCCATGCACAATGCCCCCTCACATGCACACACATCCCCTGCATGTGCCCCGTCCCCTGCGCATGTACAGCAGTGACCCAAAGACTGGCTGGCCGGTGGGAGGTGCGTCCACATGCACAGTGGAGATGCACTGGGGCAACAGCTCAAGTGCCTGCAGAGAGGGCTCTGCCTGCCACCACTGCCACATGTGCCATAGGTTTGTTATCATGGGCCTAGAATCTTCCTGGATGTATCTAGTAGGTTAAAAGGTTATAGCTTTACTTTGGCAAGAATCTGTCTATTACTGTAGGTGTAAGCAAACAAGGATGCACCTCAATTGAATTTCACTGTGCTGTCTTTGGGGTTGGGCCTCAAACAACTGGTAGTTAGAGATGAGGCCAGAACTCTTAGTAATTGGTAAAGGAATTTCAGATAAATAGTAGACGGAATTTCCTGATGAGACAAATTGATCAACAACAACAACAAAAATATTGGAAAACTGTAGCTTTGCCTGTGTTATTTTGTGTGGGGGGGGGGGTTAATGAGGGACCAACAACTGTATCTGGCCAATCAGTGGGTTAATTAATGTCTACTAATTATGGCTGTTATGTCTTATTTCCAGATACAGAAACAGATGCTTCTGAACCCCAGTGCCTGAGGAAGATGTCAGGATACTGCTCTTATCCCGGTGTGACCCTCATTATTTCCCAGTGATCTGGATCTCCATTCTCAGCAACAAATGCAGTATTGGAAAGGGCTTTGATATGAACTATCAACCTTCTTTTTATTAAGATATTTTTTGTTACTATTATTTATTGTGTTCTTTAAATGTTTTACTTCTGTATAACTAGATGTTGATCAAATAATGAAGACTAAACAATTTTTTCCCAAAAGCAGAAGGAGGCATGCCAAGACAACAACATAACATGGATTAAAAATTCTAGCTTGATTTACCAGTCTGAACTGCAACACCTTGTAACAGATTGTCTTTGAAAAAAACTGAAGTACTAACTAGCAGAATTAGTCTCCAGTCAAAGTAGCTGACATTTACAGCTGGAAAAATTAAAATAGGGGTTGGACTCCAGAATTACTGCATGTTTTCCTGCCCTGGTATATTATTCTGATATTGTTCTGAAAGCTTCCAATTGGACATTTTTTTGAATTTCACTTTGAGAGGCATATTTAGGAAAAAGGGGGGGCAAGGGTTGAAAGGAAGCCTAACACCCTTGTTCTTATATTCAGAATAAGAATCACACCTGCTTTTTGCCTGAAATGCTCAGCGTGGCATTGCTAGTAAAATTACTTAGGAACATAACTGCTCATATTATTTGCTATAATGGCACTGCTTTATGGTTCCCAGCAGAATTGGAAATGCTGAATGTAGCAGTCTTTCCAATGAAGGATATGCTGGGATGGCACTAATGTAAAAAATCACTATGCTTTGGTCACCAAGGGAATAGTTCCCTTCTGTGATAATGCAAAGTATAAAACACATTGAATTTTAAGATTGCAAAAATAAACCCTGTGTGAATAAATTATTGTTTATTTTTTAAAATACACAGTCAGAACATCTGTGCAAGAAGACATGTGAAACTTAACCCTTTCACCATGTCCAAATTTCTACCAGTAAGTTATAGATGGAATCTGCTATTTTACTTGTCTATTAAAATGTCATCATTCTTCATTCAGTAGCTCCTTGACACTCCTTGACAAAACATGGATTATTACTCTGATCATGTTTATTTTCAAGTTATCACTATTTAGACTGTAGGTGGAAATCCATGTTTTCTTGGAAATACTTTTTACAGCTCATATTTTGAACTTCATCAGAAAAAGCACCAAGAAATATGGACGCATTTATTTAGGAAAAGGTGAACTAGTTCATTAGATGATTTGAACCATTCCAATAAGACTTTAGTTAGATCAAAAGCCATTTCTGAAAATGAAGGTCATGCTGAAGGTTTGTGTTATATGGTGCTTTGCAATATGCCGGTTTCCTTTTTTAAATTGATTTTTGTAAAAGTGGAATGGGGAGCCCAGTGACTAAACAAAGGTACTTCTTAAGGTCCATTTACTCTAGTTTCATTTGGTTATTTAATTAAACTGGGGCTCATTGGGCTTCAGAAAGCAAAAAGGATCATGTGGTTTACTTAGAGTCAATGATATTTATAACCAACGTGCTTTTTATTGTATATTCTTTAAGAATGAAACATCACCAGTTCAGCTCCCAAGAGTGATATATATGATATTAAGAAGATGTAAGCTTAGCAATTTGATCATCTATTTCCACAAGGATAGAATTATAAAATGTAAAATTGCATTTGAAACTTCCTGAAGTAGTCAATAGGGCTTACTGTCTGGGAAAAAAACAATGTTCAGCATAAATTGAAGCCAATAGTAGACATGCATTCCGGGAGCTATTATACAACCTATTAGAATGCATCCTATCTGAGAAGACTTCTTTATAAACACATGCAAACACATTCATCACTCACAAAAGAGCACACTATAACCTTATTATTTATTGCCTTTTAGGCAGGTAAAAGGTTGTAGGTTTTTTAAATTTTCTCATCTGATGTCTTTAGATGCAGGAATTATCTTGCCTTGTTGTTCCCATATGGGACAAAGCTCCTTGTCTTCATCTTTGTTTCACAAATTAAACTTTTCTTCTGTTAATTCAGCACATCCCTGCCTCTATATGTGTGAATGATAGCCTTGTCTTTATTTTGGATTCTATAATCCAATTATGCCAAACAGCTGAATGAAGTACTCACTAGAAAAAGCCCTTAGCTTAAATATAATACATATGATTTCCATGTCAGGTGCCAACATTTGGAAATCTTAAAGAGACACTGCCAGTGATAAAGCTTAGTGAATCTGTCTCAGCAGAAAGTAGCTTTCAATGCAACATTTCTTGAAGATTTTGTTCAAAGCCATCCCACTTTTACTGTCCCTTATATTGTTCCCTTTCTTATGATGATGGCTACACTAGATATATGATAGGATATCCATGCTTTACCAGTTAATCATGATTTTCTTTCTCAAACAGCAGCAGTGAACAAGTCTTATTCACATTTAATCTTAAAGTTTGAGATTTCAAGTTTGGGACATGTACTGATTCACCAACATAAATAATGATGATGGGATTCAAAAATTTTTACTGCTGGTTCTATGTGTGTGGCTTGCTGGGCATAGCCTGGCTTGGTGGGAATGACTTGGTGGATGTGCAGGGGAACGATACTGTAAAAGCTCCATTCCCTCCCCACTCCTGGGGGAAGGTTACTGCAAAATCCCATTCCCTCCTCACCCCACTAACCTGCTTTCCAGCTCATTCTCCTGTGCAGGGCAACAAAAGACCCAACCAATCAGCTGGGACTTAGGAGTCAGAGAATAGATGGGGACAGGGGCAGTCAGAGAGGTATTTGCCAGTTCTCCAAACTACTCAAAATTTCTGCTACTGGTTCTCCAGAACTGGTCAGAACCTGCTGAATACCACTTCTGATAAATAACCCGTTTGCTCATCAGTCCCTAAGGAACAGTCTTCCTATCCTCTTACCCATTTGTCCACAAGTAACCAAGGCTCTTCCTCAGTGGCATCAAACTAACCAACTAGCTGCACTTTCACAAAGGGTCCTCAACTTTCCATATTTCCAGCCATTGTAATTATTTTTCGAGGAACTCTGTCATTAGCATTCAGATCAAACACCAGAAGATATATTCAGATTACATTAAACAGCTAGTCAGCCAAATATTATGTTCTCTATAACTGAAAGCAGAGATTACTTTTTGTAATCTTTTCTCAGTTGAGATTCCGCATGACTAACTGTCCTAAATGAACTGTTGAAGATTTTCAAATATTCCATCCATCATTGGAAAAAAAAAATATGGACCATTTCCTGATCTATCTAACTTTGGTAGTTCTCCCCTTGTCATCTTGGGCAATTTTCAAACATCTGAAAGTCCATTTACATTATTTAATTGAATATTAATATCCAACAGTTCAGTAAATGTAAGATTTAGTGTATCATATAAAAATAAAGCAATAATAAAACTATGCATATAAATTTTTTAAAATAAAAGCTTTAAACTCTAGTATATTTTTCTAATGTTGGCATTTTATTTTTTTATTTTTTTTAAGTGAAATAAATTATCACTTTTGGTAACCAATTGCAATCAGACCTGCAAAGCAGAGATACAGATAAGAAACTTAACTCTCTTCTGTCAAAAAAAAAAAGATATTATTTATCATGTGTGACTTTCAGCAGGTTTACAAGCAGCATCTGCGAAAGCTAATTTAGGGGACACCTTCATTCTGACCTCAAGGGCTTTTTGGCAGGGAGAAGTAAAAGAAATTAGAACTCAGATATTTGCAAACAAACCGGATAAAATCAATAGCTTTAATTTTCACATTTAAACCCACAATTTCCATCTGACAGGCTCAGCAGGTTTTAATGGACACAATTTACTTTTACAGTTTTAATTGTTTTTAGTCAATCACTTTTTATTGCTTCCCTGCATCTGACTAAACAAATTAATAGAGTCATGTTCATAAATGATTACTTTCTAAAACTGCTTGGTACATGCATTTGACCATTTCACCTCCAATTACTGCCAGCATTAGTAATATTTAGTCCAATAGATGCCTTTTAACTCATTTATAAATGATCACAAAAACCCAACAAGTTCTAACTGCAAAAAAAGGGATAAGCTGTAGACTACAGAGACCCTCCAAACATATACTTTTCAGAGTTGTCATAAAATAAATCAGATGATGCCATAAAAAGAGGACCACCATCGGAAGGAGAAACAGCTGCGGGATCAAATTACAGTAGCATTGTTGTTTCCACAACCCAAAATAGCAACTAGTGATAGGAGGAGGAGGAGAACAGCAACAGTCCCAAAGGTGCTTTTTCAAGAGGCAACTGGACTTCCTTTGTTTCTCTTGGAAGATATTTTGCTTCTCATCCAAGAAGCTTCTTCAGCTGAAACATCTTCAAAGAAAAATAAGAAAGCCCAATTATCTCTTCAAAACGCACCTTTGGGACAACGATGACCTGGATGACTGAGACTCTCCATAGACAACTGCAACAACACCTGGATCACTCCTTGAACACCATCAGCATTGACAAATTCACTATTGGTCAATTGCAAATGGTTTTTTTACGTGGAATAACATACATGCTGGACAATACCATTAACACCATCAAACAATTATATGTTGTACCTATCCCATGTCCTTGGAAATGATTCAATAGGTAGTTAAAAATGCCAAATCCATTCTAAACTTCTGGCTGGTTATGTAACAAGTCGCCGTCATCATCATAGAATATAGGATTGGAAGGAACCTCAGAGGTCTTCCAATCCAACCTCCTACTTTCAAATTTTTGTTATTTTTATATTATGTTTAACTATTTCTGTATCTTTTTCCTTTTGAAGTCATTAAAAAACTTTTACAATGAAACAAAGGTGCAAATCTGTGTTGTGCAAACCTGTGAATTGCTCCCAACCTTTCAACTGAAAAGGAAAACTGACATGTGTTGAATGAAATTCTTCATGGATATACATTTCTTTAACAAGCAGTGGTTACATGTATACAAAAGCATGCAAAGTCAAGAAAAGACCAATCAAATGTTTTTGCACAAGATACCAATGTGATTAAAGCTTCATTTGATTGGAGGTTTCTTGGCTCTGCATGTTATGCAAAGAATTGCCTATCATTTTCTGACAACTTGCTGTCAGAATTCAATAATGTGATTTTGGAGTTCTGGTACTTGAGTTGTGTATTCATTGCATTGCAAATTGTCCCTATTAAGTCTTTTCTGGGGTGAAATCATTGTACGTTGCATCAAAAAAAAAAAAAAACAGCAAACACAAGAGTCTGGATAATCAGAGAAAGCATTCATGAAGTCCGCAGCATCCTTGCTTCATCAACATTATTTGTGCTGATCATCAGAAATTCAATTTGAAATGGCTTGGCATTGCATGTTTCCATGACATTAGGCAAATGTTGGATATATCATCACATTCACCCAATTGTTTTTTTGATGGTGCAGAATGGAGATTACCTGGTGCCATTCCATCTTTATTCTACTCTGTTTTATGCATAAAAGGTTGAGCAGTGAAATAGCCAAATGCCACTTCCTTTGGGAGTATGCAGAGTAATTACCATGGTATTGTTTCCAGGGGCTCAGAAAAATTCCTTGCCTTTTTAATATTGTTAACTACAGACATAAGATCATATAAAATCTTGTCTGTTATTAATATCTTTCCCTAGCCCATATTTTGCCTGTGTTTCTCCCACGTTTTGACACTTAAATGTCTATGGAGATTTTCAGTCATCTAGGTCATGCCTGTCCCAAAGGTGCTTTTCTCAAGAGGCAACTGGACTTGTTTTTCTTTGAAGATGTTTCACTTCCCATCCAACAAGTCTTCAGCTCTGACTGGATGCTGGGGAATGGAAGGATTTATAGTTCTTGCAGACAGCTGGTCATTTGCATTCTTTTAGAGAGTTGTTGAGGTCACGTGGAGGTTTATCTGTGTCCTCAGGGTCACTTGAGTAGTGCAAATGGGTGTGGAACCTTCTTAGAACTGCTGAAAGGACTGTGTTGTAGATCTGTGTTTTCTGCTCTGTGTCTCTTTCACTGTTGAACACAGGTGCAGACTGTTGGGGATGAGTCGGTTGTCTGCATCTCAAGGTGAAGTGCAAATGGTTCCTATAGTCTGCAATTTTTCTGTAAATATTTTCATACTCCCACACCATTTGAAGGGTGTTCATCCCAAAGTGTATAGCTAAATGAATATAGAGATTCTCAGTCATCCAGGTCATGGTTGTCCCAAAGGTGCTTTTTCAAGAGGCAACTGGACTTTCTTGGGTTTTTGTGAACAGTGAAGGGACACAGGGCAGAGAACATCCTGCAAAAAGCATAGCTCCACAACACAGTCCTTTCAGCAGTACAAGAAGGCTCCACACCTATTTGCCACTTAATCATTTTTGAAGTTAGTAAATACTAATCAAGCTACATTTATATTAATTCAATTGTCTAATATATGCGCTTGTTCTGATCTATGCTGGATGCAAGCTAAATTAGATATTACCTGTAGCACCTTTCCCAGCAATTTTTTTTGAAAAAGAAAGGATTGGGAGATTAAAGAAAAATGCTGTGTGTTAAATAAACATTGGTGTAAAAAATCTCAAATAATCAAACAAACTAATGGGATCAGAGCCTAGCAATAGCTAATGAAGAAAGAGATCTCAAAGTAAAGATAAATACTGTAGTTCAGTGTGCATTCATTGAAGAAAAGGCCAACAATATGTTAGAGAAAATAAGAAATGGTATTGAAAATAGAGATACCGATAGCCTAATGCCCTTTTATAAATTAGTGGTACAACTGAATCACAAATATTGTGTACAGTTCTGGTTGTTCCACTAAAAACCTGGGGTTTGTTAGTTTAGAAAGAACAAGGAGAGGAAATGATGCCTGGTACGGATAAAGGGGACAAGGAGAAATTATTTTCCCCTTTCCAGAATACAGATTCAGAGGTCACCAGAGGTGGAAATCAGCTGATATGGGCTGGTTCAGGTGAACCGGATGTTAAATTTAAATCTGGTTTGCCAATTTGGTGGTTGAACTGATTGGATGGCCCTGCCCATCCCACCCTGCTCCTTCCAGGAGTCTCCTTGTGGCCCATTTTGGATGTAGATAAGTGCAGGTTCTGGGTGGAGGCTCGGGGTGTATGTGTGAAAAACAGCCCTCCTGAAAGTTCTAGAAGTCTGGAATGGGCCTGTTTCCAGCTTCCGGAGGGCCTCTGGAACCTGGGGGTGGCCATTTTCACCCTCCAGAGGCCCAAGAGAAGCCTCTGGACTCTGGGGAAGGCAAAAAAACAGCCGTGCCAGAAGTTCTGGTAGTCCAGGACTACCATGGCCATGCTCACCCATTGACCAGGCAGAGAACTGGTTTGTTGGGATTTTTGAATCCCACCCCTGGAGGTCACTCAATGAAATTGAATTTTGGAAAAATCAAGATAGTCCAAAATACATCTTTGTACAAAGCTTAAATAAATTTGGAATTTGCTACCACATGAGAATGCTACCACCAGCTGGATTGGCTGTAAAAAGAGTTGGATCATGGAAGTCATGGGATGAATGGCTATCAGCCAATATGGCAGAATGAGTATCCCTGAAAGCCATCTGCTAGAAAAGTAAGGAGTTTCCCTATGCCTTTGGTTGACCAAAGTGAGATCAAACCAAGAGTCCTATCCAGCAAAGTATTGCTTATGTTCTCTGTTTTTGTCCTAAGTTAGATCATGACTGCAGTCCAGTTCTTGAAATGTTGCAGAAAAACCTTATTGATGTAACCCAAGGAAAGGTATTTGTAAAGAAATAAGTAAATCTTACATGAATTGTCATTACCTAAAGTGGGATATTGTTCATGATAAAGCATGCCAATAAAGCAGCTTAAAATTGTCAGTGGAAACATAGTCACAAGTAGATACAATAGTGTGGAGTTTAAAATAAAATGGGCACCTTGGCCTTTGTGGCTTACCCTAATCAAAGAGCAAGATGTACAGTATTTTCAAGATAAATTCTCAGTGCTGTTTTTGTGCTTTGAGCAAAGCTCAAGTAAGAGATGTTCTGATACAGGACCAGTAGCTTTTTCCTTCTGGAGGCTGAAGTTCCCAAAGATCAGAGAAGACTGAGGGAACAATGATAGCAGGACTGCTGCAAGGAAGAGGACATTGATTTATTCCCCATAATAAGACAAGAAGCAAGCTAGTCAGAAGGAGATCTAACCTGGAATAAGAAGAAAAGTCCTGACAGTAGGTATTAAGCAGTAGGACAGCTTGCCTCCTAGTATTGGGGGTGCTCCATCTTGAGGTTTTCATGAAAAAAATTGGACAACCATTTGTCAAAGATGATATCAGGACTCCTGGCTTAGTCAGGAAATTTGGTCTCGAAGAGCTACATGATCCTTTCCAATCCTATGACTCTGTGATATGTTCAGGTATGCAATAATGCAATTGAAAAGGGTTAAACCAAACTTGACAGCAATTTGGAATCAAAGTTTCTTTCATGCAAAATAGACACATTGAGATATTGTGGTAGTTACTGTACCTCCCCTATTTTAGTGAATAAAACTTGTGCCACTAAACATTGGCAATTTGCGTCATTTGACAGTGAATCCATGAAGCACCACAAAAAGGAGGAAGAAAACCAGAAGTAGTTCTCAGGCCATAAGCTCTTAAGCCCCTGTCACACTGCACCAATGGATCGAAAGAGGATGTAAAATGGAGAAAAACACTTGCCATCCGTTGGTTAACGCGATGCTT